>JAODAL010011610.1:0-99162 GCA_025379985.1 Phyllomedusa bahiana | reverse complement strand
TTCTGTCTCCCTGGATCATAAAAAAAATCTTTTAATCCCCTTTCTTGTTCATCCCCAGCCCGGGCCCCCAAACATGTGCAGGCTGGATTTCCAACGGGGGGGGGAAACATCACATACCCAGGGGTGTTTTTGGGGGGGGGCCGTTTTGTCGCTGCAACTCGAGGGGGGTTTGTTCCTGGCTTTGTACAAATAGGGTAAAGTGCATGCACCATTTTTCCTGGCCATTTTAGAATCTCCTGAAGTTGGTTTGGAAGACTTCAGGAACCTTTTCACAAAAGATTAAAAACCCCCAAGGGGGAAAAATGAGGGCGCATTGGACCATCCCCCCTCGGTTTGCAGCCCCGGGAAACAAAAATTGTTCCCCCCATTGTCGTCAAAATTGGTTCCGATTTGAAATTTGGCGGGGGAAAAAAGCCAAACATCGATTTTTTGCTCCCTTTTGACGGGGAAAGCATTTCCCCTTCCCCGGTGTGACTTCGTTCCCCGGGGCAAGCAGGTTAAAAACTGCGTAAACACCGTTTGTGCCCTCACATGTGGTTAGATGGAGAAACTTGTGGAGGCTGAGATGGGGTGGTGGGGAGGAGGAGAGGCGGCCATTGGCGGGGACCCAGCATTTTGGGAAAAACGTGGAGGAAAAAAAGCGGGTGTCCCCTGTCCATTGTTGGTGTCCCTTTTGGGCCCGGGGAAAACCCCAATTTTCCCCCCCAGTGGGCTGTAAAGGGGAACATGTTAGGGCCCCTGCCCGGGGTTGGGTTACAGCTCCAGACGCCCGGGCGCTCCCGGGTTTGCACCTTGGAAAAAACCCGGGTTAAGTTTAAAGGATGGCCCCCCTTTTTTCCCTCCCCATATTTATGAAGGTGGGGGTACTCCCCTTTTTGGAAAAGAAATTACGGCTTGGAATTCTATCTCGGCCCGGAAATAAGCCTTTTAGTTCCGGGAATGGTGCGAGTCCCCATTTGGAAAGAGGGGGGACTGCAAGTACCACAACTTGGACGGGAAAGCACGGTCAGCTGTTTGCACCGGGGGGAGGGTTTTTGGACGCATTTTTTGTTGTCTCTTTGCAAGCCCGTAAAAGACTGGGGCCCGCCATGGTAGCGGGGAGCAGGGCATCTGGAGGGAGATGATGTCAAAGAAAAAACAGCCCCCTTTGCAGAGGTGGTGGAGCCTTGCTGGCTGAAAATGGCGGAATGCCACTGGGCTCTGTGGGGGCTGCTGATGCTGGGCCCGGCGGGGAGGGGAACCCCCAATTGAGCCATTTTTCCCCAAAGGCCCCCGGAGGGTTTGGACGCTGAATGTGTTGAGCAGGGAATTTGGTGCCAACGTTAGCCCCCTGGCCCCCCGCTTCCCTTTTGTTAAACAGATTTTAAAATTTTACCCATATTCAGTTTCCTCCGGTGTCTTAGAAAAAGAACTGCCCAACCGCCGAGTATCGGATTTTCCCCCCAAAACGTCCCCCTGATTGACTACTGCCGCGTTTGCATCGCTGACCCCCTGTGCCGCTACTTTTTTGACCTGCGAAGGGGGGGTTTTTTACCCCGGGGCTGCTTGGCTCCCCAAAACCTCACATTTGCTGCTATTTGCTGCCCTCACGGCCCCCCGACCCACTTGCTGGCTGGGCCGTTTCCCGACGCGCAAGCTGACCCCCTTTATTTCTCCTGACGTTTGATAAAACCCTTGCCCCCCCCGGCCCCCAAAAGTCCCGGGTGGGGCTAAAATCTTTCACTATTTGTTTTTTCATATAAATGCGGGTCCAACCCACGGTTTGGTATGCGAGGCGGGACCCCCAAAAATGACCCCCCATGCCACTTTCAAACTTCTATACTTTGCCCCCCTCCCTGCAAGAAGCAGGGGTTTTGGCCCCTTTTTCTTCGCTGCCAAGTAGGGGTGACTGCCCCCCTAAAAATTGTTCATCCTCACTATAAGGGGCGCTAAGCCCGGGCCCCACATAGTAGATCTCTGACTGAGGGCCCGGAGGGGGGACAGAGGGGGGTTTTGGAGGAAAAGATGGGGGCCCCGCGGGACCCCCCCCGGGCCCATGCCAACAAAGGGGTTTGGGTGTCTGACTTTTCCCAAACCGACTCTTGGTGGGGTTGGTCAGATGTAAATCTGCGGGGGAAGGGGAAAGGGGCCCTAGTAAACCAATCAGAAACCTTTGGGTTTTTGCTAGTCAGAAACCCCGGCCGCTAGAGGGACAGCGGGCAGTTGGGCCTCACCGGTGCCCCCTGTGCAAAGTCCCCTTGCTTTTTCCCGGCGATGCTACAGGAATGTTTTGTGACCCCTGCCACTCGAAGGTGAAGAGCCTGCCCCTTCTTTTGTCTGACATACGTTTTTTCCCTTTAAAAATGTACAGCAATGTTTAAATAAAGATATCTGTATATTAAATAACACCCTGTTTTTTGACGGGCCAATGAACCCACTAGAAGTTTGGGTTTAACCCTTGGATATAAATTGCGCTCCAAATGGGCGGGGAAAAATTTTTACTTGAAATGGGGTTTTAAAAAAAATGTGAAATTTTTCCCTAAATTATAAAAGCAAAAAACAGGTTTAAAATTTAAACCCTTTTTGGTTATGAATTATGCTACAGAATTTCTTTTTGGGGGCGGTGAAAAAAAAAAGTCTTTTTTACTGATTTAAAACGCAAAAAAAACGCTTTTTAAAACCCCTTGGATGTAAATTGCGCAAAAAAATTGGCGCCGGAAAAAATAGCTTTTTTAGGTGTTACAATTGTGTGTTTTCTCCCGCTAAACAAACAAGGGGAAAAAATTGAAATTTATTAATTTTGGTGAATTATGAAAAGGAAAATTTTTTTTTTTGGGGCTTTAAAAAAAGGACGGTTTTTTTTGTCACCACACCCAAAAAATAAACGTTTTCAAAATTTAACCCCTGGATGTAAATTGCGCAAAAAAATTGAGCCCAAGGGAAATTTAACTAGCTTTGGGTTGCGTGTAACAATTACTGTAAGGGGCGGGGGGGGGATAGGGGAATTTCTCTCCCCCAAAAGGGGAAGGGTTCATGGTGAATTCAAAAAGGGGGTTTTCCCAAAAAGGGGGTTTTGGATGCATTTCTGGAGCGTAATAATAAAAACAAGTTATAGTGACTGGGAAAATTCGGGGAGAGGGGCCCATTGATCCGGGGAAATTTTTCTGTTTCCCCAGTTTGGAGCCCAAGGAAGGAATTTTTCCCAAAAAATGAGGAAAATTTGGTTTCTCCCTCTTTTTGGGGGTTTTTTCCCTTTCCCTTGGATCAAAAACCCTTAGCACAAAAGGCTAAAACTAGAGGAAAACAAACTTGTCTTTTTTTAGCCTTTCCAAAATATGAAATAATGAATTGCGTGTTTTTTTCGCTACACAACAAGAAAAAAAAATTGAAATTTAAACCCCCTTTTTGCTTGGGGAATTAGAAAGGGAAAAAAATTGTATTTTTTGGCTTTTTAAAAAAGACGGTTTTTTTGGGAGTCACAACAGCAGAGAAACGGCTTAATTCCCCCCCTGGATGTAAATTGGAAAAAGGGAATTTAAAGCACCCCGGGGAAAATACTAGCTTTGTGGGGTGTGTTAAAAATTGCGTGTTTTTTACGCTACCCAACAAGAAAAAAAATTGAAATTTAAACCCTTTCGTTTTGTGAATTATCCCACGGGAAAAAAATTGTTTTTTTTTGGCGGTTTGAAAAAGACGGTTTCTTGGAGCCCAAAACAGCAGAAGAACAACCTTAATTAACCCCTGGATGAAAAATTTTTTTCAAAAAAAATTGAGCGCCGGAAAAATACAAACTTGTGGGGTTTTTCCCAAATTTGGGGCATTTTTTTCAAAGTCCCACAACAAGAGAAAAAATTGTAATTAACCTTCGCTTGTAAATTTAAATGCAAAAGGGAAAAATTTGTTTTTTTTGGGCGGGGGAAAAAGGGGTCTATTTTTGTCACCACAGCACAAAAAAAACGCGTAATTTAACCCCGGATGTAAATTGGCAAATTTAAATTGAGCACCGGAAACTACTAGCTTTTTTTGCGGTTAAAAACTGGGTTTTTTTCTACGTTTTACACAACAAGAAAAAAATTTTTTTTTAAAACCTTTTCTTTTGTAAATTATGCAAAGGGAAAATTTTTTTTTTTGGGGGGTTTTAAAAAAAGACGGTTTTTGGAGTCCAACCCCAGCAGAAACAACGTTTAAATTTAAACCCCCCTGGAATGAAATTTTGCGAAAAAGAATTGGGCAGCCAAAAAAACTACTGGGCTTTGTGCGTGTTACAATTGTGGTTTTCTACGCTACACAAAAGGGAAAAAAAATTGAAAATTTACCCTTCATTGGGGAATTATGTTTCGGAAAATTTTTTTTTTTGGGCCCGATTGAAAAAACGGTCTTTTTTTTGTCCCCAAACACAAAAAAACAAGGGTTTAAAAAATTTTAACCCCTGGTTTAAAAATTTTTGAAAAAAATAATTGAGAACCCGGAAATACTAGCTTTGTTCGGTTCACAATTACTGTAAAAAGAAAGTGAGATTGGGAAAATTCTTGCCAGGGGGCTGGTATGGTAAATTTTAAAATAACCGAGTTAAAAAGGGGGTTTTTGGTTGCATTTTCTGGAGGGGGTAAAAGAATATAAACAAGTTTAGTGATGGGGATTAAGGAGGGGGGGTTCTTTTGACCCAAAGGGATTTTTCTGTTTCCCCAGATTGGGGGGGGGGTGGGGAAAAGGAAATTTTTCCCCCAAAAAATGAGGCCCAATTTGGCTTCTCCTCTTTGGGGTTTTTTTTGGGCCTTCCTTGGTTTCAAACCTTAGCACAACGGGGTTTTAAAAACTAGTGGCCCGGGACTTGTCTTTTTTTAGCCTTACAAACTAAAAACTATGAATTGCTTTTTTTTACGCTACACAACAAAAAAAAAAATTTTGTTTTTTAAACCATCGTTTGGGTAAAATTATGTTTACAGGAAAATTTTTATTTTTTGGGGGTTGAAAAAGACGGTTTCTTGGAGTCAAAAACCAGCAGCAGAACAACGCTTAATTCCCCCCTGGATTTTAAATTGGGGCCAAAAAAATTTTGAGCAGGGGAAAAACTATTTACCCTTTTAGTGGGGTTAAAAAATTGCGGGGTTTTTCTACGCTCCCCAAAAAACAAGGGGAAAAAAATTTTTTGTTTTTAAACCCTTGTTTTGGAATTATGCTACGGGGAAATTGTTTTTTTTGGGGTAAAAAAGAGGGTTTTCCCTTGGAGTCACAACAGCAGCAGAAAAACGCTTAATTAACCCCGGGGATGAAAATTTGTGCAAAAAAATTGAGAAGGCCGGAAAAACTACAAAGTTTTTGTAGCGTTTTTTTTACAATTGAATGTTTTCTACGCTACACAACAAGAGAAAAAATTGTAATTTACCTTGCTTGTGAATTATGCTACGGGGAAAATTGTTTTTTTTTGGGGCTTTTAAAAAAAGACGGTTATTTTTGCCCACCACACCCAAAAAAAAAAACGCTTAATTAACCCCTGGATGTAAATTTTTGCGCAAAAAAAATTGAGCGGGCCGGAAACTACTAGTTTTTGTAGGGTTAAATCGTTTTTTTTCAAAGCTAAAAAAAACAAGAAAAAATTTTTTTAATTTAAAACCTTCGTTTGTAAATTTTATGCAAACAGGAAAAATTTTTTTTTGGGGTTTTAAAAAAAGCGGGTTTTTTGGATTCAAAAAAAGCAGAGAAAAATTTTTAAATTTAAAACCCCTGGATGAAATTGGAAAAAGAATTGACCCACCCGAAAATTTACTAGCTTTGTAGGGTTAAAAATTTCGTTTTTTTCTACGCTAACAAAAAAGGGAAAAAAAATTGTAAAAAAACCTTTGTTTGTAAATTTGCTACAGGAAAAATTGTTTTTTTTGGGGGTTGAAAAAAAACGGTCTATTTTTGCCCAAACGCCCAAAAAAAAACCCCTTAATTCCCCCCTTTGGATGAAAAATTACGCAAAAAAATTTGAGCACCCCCGGAAAAAAAAAGCTTTGTAGGTGTTTCCCAATTGTGTGTTTTTACCCCTAAAACAACAAGGGGGAAAAAATTGAAATTAAACCCTTTTTTGTAAATTTATGCAAAGGGAAAAAATTTGTTTTTTTTTTGGCGGTAAAAAAAGGGGGGTTTCTTGGGGGTAACAAAAAGCAGCAGAAAACGCTTAATTTAACCCCTGGATGTAAATTGCGCAAAATAATTAAAGCACCCGGGAAACTACTAGTTTTGTGGCGTTTTAAAATTGCTTTTATTTTTAGGGCTACACAAAAAAGAGAAAAAATTTTAATTAACTTTCGTTTGGGGAAATTATGCTCAAAAAAAAAATTTTTTTTTTTTGGGGGTAAAAAAAAGAGGGTTTCTTGGAGCCCAAAACCCAGCAGCAAACAACGTTTAAATTTAAAACCCCGGGATGAAAAAATTGCGAAAAAGAATTAAAGAACCCGGGAAAAATACTAGCTTTGTAGCGTGTTAAAATTGCGGGGTTTTTCAAACGTACACAAAAAGGAAAAAAAATTTGAAATTAAACCTTCGTTGTAAAATTATGTTACGGGAAAAATTTTTTATTTTTTGGCGGTGAAAAAAAGACGGTTTTTTTGGGAGTCAAAAAAGCAGAAAGAACAACGTTTAAATTTAACCCCCTGGAGTAAATTGCGCAAAAAAAATTTGAGCAGCCGGAAAAACTACAAGTTTTGTGGGTGTTAAAATTTTCCCCGTTGTTTTTCTACGCTACACAAAAGAAAAAAAAATTGAAAATTAACCTTCGCTTTTTGAATTTTTGCTCCCAGGAAAATTGTTTTTTTTTGGCGGGGGAAAAAAGCGGTCTTTTTTTTGTAAACAACAGCACAAAACAACGCAAAATTTAAAACCCCGGGAAATGTAAATTATGCAAAAGAATTAAAAGGCAGCCGGAATCCCTGCTTTTAGGTGTTACAATTTGGGGTTTTAAACGCTTACACAACAAGGAAAAAAATTGAAATTCCCCCTTTCGCTTTTTGAATTATGTAAAGGAAAAAATTGTATTTTTTGGGGGTTTGAAAAAGAGGGTTTCTTGGAGTCAAACAGCAGCAGAACAAGCTTAATTAAACCCCCGGGGAAAATGAAAATTTTGCGCAAAAGAATTGAGCAGCAGGAAACTACTAGCTTTGTGGCGTGTTCCCCTTTTGGTTTTTTTTTAACGATACAAAAACCAGAAAAAAAAAAATTGAAAATTAAACCCTTCGCTTGTAAATTATGTACAGGAAAATTGTTTTTTTGGTGGGTAAAAAAAGGGGGTTTTTTGGAGTCACAAAAAGCAGCAGAACAAACGTTTTTTAATTAACCCCTGGATTTAAAAATTGGAAAAAGGAATTGAGAAGCGGGAAAACCCCAAATTTGCTTTTTTGCGTGTTACAATTGGGGGGTTTTTTACGCTACACAAGAGAAAAAAATTGTAAATTTAAACCTTCTTTTTGTAAATTTTTTGCTCCCGGGAAAAAATTGTATTTTTTTTGGCGGTGAAAAAAAACGGTTTTTTTGGAGTCACAACAGCAGCAGAAAAAGTTTAAAATTTAAAACCCCCTGGATGAAATTGCCGCAAAAAAAATTGGCAGACGGAAACTACTAGTTTTGTAGGTTTTTAAAAATTCCCGTGTTTGTACGCACACAAAACAAGGGGAAAAAATTGTAATTAACCTTGTTTGGGTAAATTAAAGCTAAAGGAAAATTTTTTTTTTTGGCGTTTAAAAAAAGACGGTTTTTTGGGAGTAACAACAGCAGAAGAAAAACCCGTTTAAATTTAAACCCCTGGATGAAATTGGAAAAAGATTGAGAAAGCGGAAACTACAAGCTTTTTTCCCGTTTTTCCCAATTTTTGGGGGTTTTTCTACGCTCCCAAAAAAAGGAAAAAAATTGTTTTTTTAATTTTGGGCTTTTAATTATGCTACAGGAAAAATTGTATTTTTTGGCGGTGGTAAAAAAGAGGGTTTCCTTTTTTTGTAAAAACAGCACAAAAAAGGGTTTTTTTAAACCCCCCAGGATGAAAATTACGAAAAAAGAATTGGACCCCGGGGAAAACTTTGCTTTGTAGCGTGTTACAATTGGGGGTTTTTTTTACCCCTACACAAAAAGGGGAAAAAAATTGTAATTAAACCTTCGTTTGGTGAATTTGCAAAAGGAAAATTTGTTTTTTTTGGCGGGTAAAAAAGGATGGTTTTTGGAGGTAAACAACCCGCAGAAGAAAAAAACGTTAATTAAACCCCCTGGGTAAATTGCGCAAAAAAATTTGGAGGCACCGGGGAACTCTAGCTTTGTGGGTTGTTAAAATTTGGGCGGGGGGTTTTTTTACGCTACACAACAAGAAAAAAAATTTTGTTTTTAAACCTTGTTTGTAAATTTAATGTTTACGGGAAAAAATTTTTATTTTTTGGGGGTTTGGAAAAAAGGGAGGGTTTTTTCTTGGAGCCCCAAAAACAGCAGGAACAACGCTTAATTAACCCTGGATGTAAATTGCGAAAAAAAAAGAGCGGGGGGGGAAACTATAGCTTTGTGGGCGTGTTACAATTGGTTTTTTTTTCTACGCTACAAAAAGGAAAAAATTGAAATTAATTTTTTTTTTTTCTTTTGGGGTAAAATTAAAGCACGGGAAAAATTGTTTTTTTTGGCGGTTTAAAAAAAGGGAGGGTTTTCCCTTGGAAGTCCCCAAACAGCAGAAAAAACAACGTTTAAATTTAAACCCCTGGATTTTAAATTGCGCAAAAAAAATTGAGCACCCGGGAAAAATTTCTAGCTTTGAAAGCGTTTTTACTTTGTGGGGTTTTTCTACGTAACAAAAAGAGAAAAAATTGAAATTTAAACCCTTCGCTTGTAAATTATGTTTACAGGAAAATTTTTTTTTTTGGGGGGTAAAAAAAAGACGGTTTCTTGGGTCACAACAGCAGCAGAACAACGTTTAATTAACCCCTGGATTTTTAAATTGCGAAAAAGGGAATTGAGCGCGGAAACTACTGTTTGTAGGTTTTAACAATTGCGTTTGTTTTCTACCTACACAAAAAGGGAGAAAAAATTAAAAATTAAACCTTCCGCTTGTAAATTTATGCTCCCAGGAAAATTTTTTTTTTTGGCGGTAAAAAAAAAGATGGTTTCTTGGGGAGTCAAAAAACCAGCAGCAAAAACAACGTTTTAATTAACCCGGGATGAAAATTTGCGCAAAAAAAATTGAGCAGCAGGAAACTATTTGCTTTGTACCCGTTTTTCCAATTCCGTTTTTTTCACGCTACAAAAAAGAAAAAAAATTGAAATTAACCTTCGCTTTTTGAAAAAGTTTCGGGAAAAAATTGGGATTTTTTGGGGCGGTGAAAAAAGACGGTTTTTGGAGTCCCCAACCCCACCCGAAAAAAAGTTAAATTAACCCCGGGATGAAAAATGCCCCAAAAGAATTGAGCAGAAAGGAAAAATACTAGCTTTTTTGCTTTGTTAAAAATTGGGGTTTGTTTTTACCTAAAAAAGGGGAAAAAATTTTTTTTTAAACTTGTTTGTAAAATTAGGGCTACAGGAAAATTGTATTTTTTGGGGGTTTGAAAAAAAAGGTTTTTTGGGGAGTCCCCAAACCCAGCGAACAACGTTTTTAATTAACCCCTGGATGTAAATTGCCAAAAAAAATTTAAAGCAGCGGGGAAACTACAAAGCTTTGTACCCGGTGTTTACAATTGGGGGTTTTTTCTACGTTTTACAAAGAGAAAAAATTGAAATTTTAACCTTCTTTTTGTGAATTTGTCCCGGAAAATTGTATTTTTTGGCGGTAAAAAAAAGAGGGTTTTTCTTGGAGTCACAAAAGCAGCAAAAACAAGTTTAAATTAAACCCCTGGATGAAAATTTGCGCAAAAAAATTAAAGCACCCGGGGGAAACAAATAGCTTTGTTGGGGTGTTTTTAAATTGTTGTGTTTTCACGTTACACAAAAAAAAAAAAATTTTGAAATTTAAAATTTCCCGCTTGTGAAAAATTATGCTACGGAAAAATTTTTATTTTTGGCGGTAAAAAAGGGGAGGGTTTTTCTTGGGGGGTCACAACAGCAGCAGAACAAACGCAAAAATTTAAACCCCCTGGATTTTTAAATTGCGCAAAAGAATTGAGCAGCGGGAAAAAATTTATTAGCTTTGTAGCGTGTTAAAATTCCCGTGTTTTCTACCCCTAAAAAACAGAGAAAAAATTGAAATTTAAACCTTGCTTGGGGAAATTATGAAAAAGGGGAAAATTGTTTTTTTTGGCGGTAAAAAAAAAGGGGTTTTCTTGGAGTCACAACAGCACCCGAAAACGCTAATTTAAACCCCCATGGATGTTAAATTGGGGGCAAAAAAATTTTGGGCACCGGAAATATAGTTTTGTAGCGTTTTTTAAAAATTGGGGTGTTTTCAAAGCAAACAAAAAAAAGAGAAAAATTTTTAATTTAAAACCTTCGTTGTGAAATTTTTGTTACGGGAAAAAATTTTTTTTTTTTTGGCGGTGAAAAAAGGCGGTTATTTTTGTAAAACAGCACAAAAAAAAACGTTTAAATTTAAACCCCTGGATGAAAAATTGGCGAAAAAATTTTGAGCGGGCCGGGAAAACCTACTAGCTTTTGTAGCGTTTTTACAATTTTTGTTTTTTTCTACGCTCCAAAAACAAGAAAAAAAAATTGTAATTAACATTTTTGGGTTTGTTTGAATTTTTTTTTTGGGGAAATTTTAAAAAGGGAAAATTTTTATTTTTTGGCCCGGGGGGTGAAAACGGGAACCCGGTTTTTTTTCCTTGGAAAGTAAAAAAACAAAAACCAGCCAAAAAGAAGAAAAAATTTTTAAATTAAAACCCCTGGATGTAAATTGCGCAAAAAAATTGGCAGCCGGAAACAAATAGTTTTTGGAGTTGTTACAATTGCGGGTTTTTTTTACCCCAGGAAAACAAGAGAAAAAATTTTGAAATTTAAAAACCTTCGTTTGTAAAATTAGGGCCTACGGGAAAAATTTGGGTTTTTTTGGGGGGTAAAAAAAGACGGTTTCTTGGAGTCAAACAGCGGGCCAAAAACAACGTTTAAATTAAAAACCCCCTGGTTGGGAAATTGCGCAAAGAATTGGCACCCAAAAAATAAAATTTGGTATTTGAAATTTAATAAAAACGCTGTTTCTTTAAATGAATTTACAAACAGGAAGGGCCCTTGATGCCCCTTGGATATTCAATGTGCTGTGAGCAGATAGCATTAAACATGTATATACACTGGACTTCAGATCCTTTACACCAAAAAAATCAGAAATAGAACATTAAGAGAACAGTCTCTGAGACAAGCTGAGACACCCCACAAAAATCGCTGTATAAAAATCAGTTCTTCAGTAACAATCAGCCGCGGCAGCACCTTCCCTGATCAGTACAGTGAGAGCGGTATGAGCTCCCCACGAGGCCGCCAGGACTTTATATTTGCGGTGACGTCTCCAGAATCCCGCCGGTCTCTGATTGGCTTCATCTCTGCACATGTCATCCCAGGCTATGCCCTTCTTCCTCCCAGAGTGCTTTGCCCCATGTAACGCCTGTGCTCGCACCCATTTTATAAATCAAAAGCACACTTCTTTTCATCCTAAGTACCCCAAACTCGACTTCGTTCAGAACCGAAGTTTTCTGAAATTCTAAACGAATTCCACTTCGTTAGAATCGATTCGCCCATCTCTAGTAAGCACACCTAAGAATGCAGTTAACCTCTATGTTATCACTGTATGATACCATTGCAGGCATCACCATCTGCATTATCTTTGCTAAGAAAGTAATATCTATAAAATACTTAGGACTGCAACTAACAAAATTATCTGTCAGATTGCTTGGAATCAGAGATGGTCCTGGGGACTTATAGACGTGTGTAACTGTATTATTTAGACATTGTATAACACTGAAAGTACATTCTTTTATGCACAGTGCTTGTTTTAATTTTCTGTATGTTGATAGTACTTGAGCACTGTAAGGGTGCGTTCACGTGGAAAAGACCAAATTTTGACTTTTATTGCACGTAAGGGAACGGCATTTGTCCGCAGTTTGCAGATTCAACCCCTCACCGTTCACACTGACATGTTCATGTTCCAACCGAAAATCGATCGGAAAAATGAACATGTTCTAGGGTTTTCGTTATGCCGGTGGTGTCAAAAACCCACCAGCGGAAAATATACCTTACAGATTTTCTATTTATGTCAATGTAAAAGATTGACAGTTTATAGACGGTTTTCAAATCCGAAACTGTCTATAAATCCGACTGAAAACCAATGCCGTGGGGACAGGACCTAAAGGTATGTTCACTCAGCAGATTTGGACGCTGATTCTCAGCACAGATAGAGTAAAGTGATCTACACTATACCCTAGGTATAGTGTCAACCACTGAGTTTTAAATGTCTGCGCCTACAACACTACGATGTTTCTCAGGTATTTTTTGGTAATAAAATACTAGAACGTTTATTTACTTGCCCTAATTTAATACTATACCCGGTAGTAGCAAATTAGGATAGATTCAATTAAATGATATAGGTATATTATCCTGATATTTGACTACAGTAGATAAAAATGCTCACATTTCTGGGATGTTTTATTGGATCTATTTATCCTACTTCTTTACAGAGACAATCAGCTAAAACAAATAAAGAGATTAGCATTGTTTATATATATGGAGTTTCATAACTTAGAGGGAAATCATCATCAAGCAAATACTGAAACAAAAGGTATTTGTAGTCAGAAAATTGGATCATATATCATAGCGATCTCCCCATCTGTGAGGTCCTCTGGGGTTTCCCTATTTACCCAACGATGAGTCTAATATAATATTCAGATGAAGCACATATGAGTATTTACTATAGGTTATGTTCTAGGGACTTTTAGAATTAAGTCTGTGGGGTCGCCCTTTTCAAGTCCAGTTACTCCTCTAAAGGACATAACTAGGGCACGGTTAGGAAACGAGTAGGTATATAAGTACAAAAGGTCAGACCTATTAAGGCAATTGAACCAGACTTCTTTCTCAATTAGCATAAAAAATAATGGTGTACATGCTTTGTACCACATTCATTCATGTGTTTTAGACAGACAGTTTAAACAGTCTGATGGTAGGGGTGTGGTCTTTGAAAAAGTGTGGCTTCACAGAAAGGGGTCATGGTCAGCATGCGACCTTGTGTGCCAAAAAATGGGACAATATGTTGGCAAAATTAGTGGCATGAAGTAAGTCAACTAACAGAAGGTGCATAGTTAGAGTAGACAATCTTACAATGCACCACATTTTGCTGTCTAATCTAACATTATCCCTTCTGTTAGTTGATTAATAGAATTATACTAAGTGTGAGACAGCATGATATAGTTTCTCTTAGCCCCGGAGGATACACCCTCTGCATCCTGACATCAGTTCGCTGGCTTGCTGTTCGTGCTCGCTCCCAAAGCAGACTACTTATTAGAAGTTATTACCATCAGCAGTGAACAGAACTCCATGGTCCAGCAGAGTTTATTGTATCAAAAGTATAAAGTCATAAAGTGCATTTATCAGCATTGCACATTATACTAGCCAGAATAAAAATAGCCCTGTGTATGCTTCTTAGATCTCTGCCATAGCACAATCAATCTGCAGTTCAGGAGAAAGATGGAGAATTCCCTGCAGAACTTGTATTTATCCAAGTATATGGAGAGAAGTGCAATGAATGGAGCAAACGTCATGACGCGTGTGTAGCTATATGTGTTCTGTCAAGAAAACCTCAGCCTGGAGAGGATTCGTCTCCAGTCCTAGCCATTAGCCATGGTTCTGGTTTGTCATCAGCCCTACTTATCCCCTTGCTTCAACACAGCATCGGACCACCCCCCTACCAGCTTATTTCTGCAACGCCACAAAAGACGTATTATGGTCTTAAAGTGGTTAAAAAAGAATGTAATTGATACTCACCCCTGGTATCTGGGGTCGTCTTAGTTGCGGAAGGAGAATCTGCAACAATAGACAACATTTTAGAGCAAGAAGACAACATACATGAGAACTCCAGGTCTACTATGGACTAATATACGACAACACAATTTTGAAGAAAGTAGCCTTACTGTCTTTCTACGATATAACCTTACTGAATACTGCCATATAGTGTCCTCATAACATTGACATTTAACATCCACACAGTACTATCATGCAAGGCCATAAATAGGGACTCATGGTGGTGGTTCTGGGCCCACCTAAGAATTAGTCCACTGCATGTTTCAGTTAGTGATCTTGGGTGAGGCATCTGCGACCAAGAGTAAAGGTTGGAATGCACCAAGGATTACTATTAGAACTTATTGTAAGCAAGGACGGTATTTTATACCTTCAGGGACTCTTCCTGCAGAAGTGAGTAACGAAACACCTTCTGCATCTTGACATCAGTTCACTGGCTTGCTGTTCGTGCTCGCTCCCAAAGCAGACTAGTTATTAGAAGTTATTACCATCAGCAGTGAACAGAACTCCATGGTCCAGCGGAGTTTATTGTATCAAAAGTATAAAGTCATAAAGTGCATTTATCAGCAATTTCACATTATACTGGCCAGAATAAAAATAGTCCATTGTATGCTTCTTAGATTGCTGCCATAGCACAATCAATCTGCAGTGCAGGAGAAAGATGGAGAATTTCTTGTAGAACTTGCGTTTATCCCAGTATATGGAGAGAAGTGCAATGAATGGAGGGAACTTCACGACGTGTGCGCAGTGATATGTGTTCTGCCAAGAAAACCA
Source organism: Phyllomedusa bahiana (assembly GCA_025379985.1). Classification (NCBI taxonomy): domain Eukaryota; kingdom Metazoa; phylum Chordata; class Amphibia; order Anura; family Hylidae; genus Phyllomedusa; species Phyllomedusa bahiana. Next base: position 84,474 of record JAODAL010011610.1, on the reverse strand, counting down.
GAGCCTGGAGAGGATTCGTCTGCGGAGCAGCACCGGTTCTTTTAGCCTTTATGAGCCAATTGGATCCCCTAAAAATATGAACTATATACTACTGCGCTGTGGCAGACCTCATAGTGTAGAACAGTACATATTATTTATTGAATATAAATTGCAGAAATTTTTATTTTTGAGTATTCTTCCTACATCAACCTTTAATGGTGGGAACATCCCTTTAAGGACCAAGCAAATGTTTGTTTTATTTCTATTATCTTCGCATTATAAAAGCATTCACTTTTTTATTTTTCCGTTGACATAACCATATTAAGGTTTGTGTGTTCTGGATGAGTTTTATTTTTAATGGCACTCTTTTTGGGGTACATATAACTTATTGATTAACTTGTATTAACTCTTTCAGGGAGGAATAGCATAAAAAAAACAGTAAGGCTGCCAAAGTTTTGTGTTTAAAATTCACGCCATTCACCATAAGGTAAAAATACTATGATAATTTAATTTTTTGGGGTCAGTATGATTATACCAAAAGAAAATCATTAGGCTCCTGACTACTATGTAAGCAATGGGGTGACAGAGGGCACTCCCTCCCTCTGAAATCACTGAGATGCCTGGTCACGATTCACTGTGACATTTAATTGGTTAAACAAATAAAGTTTCTCCAGTCCTAGCCATTAGCCATGGTTCTGGCTGTCATCAGACTGCTTATCCCTTGCTTCACCCAGCATCACACACCTCTACCAGCTTACTTCTGCACTGCCACAAAAGAGGTATTATGGTCCTAAACGGGTTAAAAGAGAATGTAATTGATACTCACCCTTGATATCTGGGGTCGTCTCAATTGCTGGGGTAGAATCTGCAACAATAGTCAACATTTTAGAGCGAGAAGACAACATACATGAGAACTCCAGGTCTACGATAGACTAATATACGACAACACAATTTTGAAGAAAGTAGCCTTACTGTCTTACTACGATATAGCCTTACTGAATACTTCCATATAGTGTCCTCATAACATTGACATTAAACATCCACACAGCACTGTCATGCAAGGTCATATATTAAATGAGATATATTTCCTAAGTGTCAATCTAACACTGCATAATCCACAATACTGTGAGCTACAGGAACAAGGGGTACGGGCCTACTGAAGAGGCAGATTGATGGGGGTTTATAAAGGGCACAGGCTTAGGTATGGGATGGTGTAAGGTTAATTCAGTTTATGGTGGGTCATATAGGCAAAAAAGTTGTATACAGGGAGCAGATAAGGCCTAGCTAGCATAGGAGCGGATGGAGTTAGACCACATACTCAATAGGCGAGACATGGGGGGGGGAATATCAGTTGGCACTCCTGGAAAGACAGTCCCATCCACCCTCTGGCTTGGTTTACAGTCTGCGCTGTTAATTTTTCTTCTTCCTGCAGGCTTTCTGGAGAAGTGCTGCATTGGTGTTGTGATGGCAGGAAAGGGTCCTTGGAGGCATGAGACTAGATTGCAAGGTAAAAGCCATCTGCTAGAGTTTTGTTAATTTGGGCTGTTAAGGAGACAGATGAATAGGGCCTCATGGTGGTGGTTCTGGGTTTACTTTGTACAAATTAGTCCACTGCGTGTTCCATTTAGTGACCTTGGGTGAGACATCTGCGACCAAGGGTAAAGGTTGGGCTGCACCAAGGACTACTATTAGAACATATTGTAAGTAAGGACGGTATTTTATACCTCCAGAGACTCTTCCTGCAGAAGGGAGTAATGATGTGTAATTGATTTTGTGTTTGTGGATTTAAAATGGATCTTATGTTACTTAATGTTATACAATTTGGTATGTGTGTTGGTTTATAAAGTGGGCTGCTGTGGCCCTTCCAATGCTGGAGTACTGGTCTTCTAATTGGGTTAATTGGAATACGTAGGCTGCAGGAGTACGGTGATGAGATAATGGTCCTTTGCAAGATTTTAAATCCATCCAGAGCATGATATTCGGAAACCTGTTCAACCCCCTCATTTTTCTCTACTTTTGGGCACATATCTCAGTGTAAATGTGTCTTCCACAGTCTACTGAAACAATAGTAGAATCAGGGACTGAGCAATTACCCTACTTGCCATCTTCTAAGAATAGTCCGGGAGATGTAGCAGACATTGGTAACCAGACCTATGAATGCAGGTAACATCTATGTTATCACTGTATGATACCATTGCAGGCATCACCATTTGCATTATCTTTGCTAAGAAAAGTTTAAAAACTATGAAATACTTAGGACTGCAACTAACAAAATTATCTGTCAGATTGCTTGGAATCAGAGATGGTCCTGGGGACTTATAGACGTGTGTAACTGTATTATTTAGACATTGTATAGCACTGTAAGTAAATTCTTTTATGTACAGTGCTTGTTTTAATTTTCTGTATGTTGATAGTACTTGAGCACTGTAAGGATGCTTTCACGTGGCAAAGACCAAATTTAGAATTTTATTGTGCGTAAGGGGGCGGCCTTTGTCCAGGGTTTGCTGATTCAATCCGTCACCCTTCACATCATGTTCCAGCCAAAAACCGGCTGGAAAAACGAACATGTTCTAGGGTTTTCGTTATGCTGGTGGTGTCAAAAACCCACCAACGGAAAATCTACCTTACAGATTTTCTATTTATGTTAATGTAAAAGACTGACAGTGAGTTTAGAGACGGTTTTCAAACCGGAAAACTGTCTATAAATCCGACTGAAAACCAATGCCGTGGGGACGGGAGCTAAGGGTATGTCCACTCGGCAGATTTGGATGCTGATTCTCAGCACAGATAGAGTAAAGTGATCTACACTATACCTTAGGCATAGTGTAGATCATTGAGTATTAATGTTTGCGACTACAACACTACTGATGGTTTCTCAGGTATTTTTTGGTAATAAAATACTATAACGTCTATTACCTTGCCCTAATTTAATACTATACCCGCTAGTAGCAAATTAGGATAAGATTCAATGAAATGATATAGGTATATTATCCTGATATTTGACTACAGTAGATAAAAATGCTCATGTTTCTGGGGTGTTATATTTGATCTATTTATCCTACTTCCTTACAGAGACAATTAGCTAAAACAAATAAAGAGATTAGCATTGTTTTTATATTTGGACTTCATATATTTAGAGGTGAAATCATCATCAAGCAAATACTGAAACAAAAGGTATTTGTAGTCAGATATTGGATCATATATTATAGCGATCTCACCATCTGTGAGGTCCTCTGTGTTTCTTATTTACCCAACGATGAGTCTAATATAATATTCAGATGAAGCACATATGAGTATTTACTATAGGTTATGTTCTAGGGACTTTTACAATGAAGTCTGTGGGGTCGCCCTTTTCAGGCCGGTTACTCCACTAAAGGACATAACTAGGGCACAGTTAGAAAAAGAGTATGCATATAAGTACAACAGGGCAGCTCTATTAAGGAAATTGCACCAGACTTCTTTCACCATTAGCATAAAAAATAATGGTGTACATGCTTTATACCACATTCATTCATGTGTTTTAGACAGACAGTTTAGACAGTCTGATGAAAGGGGTGTTGGGCTTTGAAAAAGTGTGGCTTCACAAGAAAGGGTCATGGTCAGCATGCGACCTTGTGTGCCAAAAAATGGGACAATATGTTGGCACAATTAGTGGCATGAAGTAAGTCAACTAACAGAAGGTGCATAGTTAGACTAGACAGTCTTACAATGAACCACATTTTTCATAGTGTTTATAAATCTGGTGCATGTATAAACTGTCTAGTCTAACATTATACCTTCTGTTAGTTGATTAATAGAATTATACTAAGTGTGAGACAGCATTGATATAGTTCTCTTAGTCCAGTAGGATGCACCCTCTGCATCCTGACATCAGTTCCCTGGCTTGCTGCTCGTGCTCGCTCCCAAAGCAGACTACTTATTAGAAGTTATTACCATCAGCAGTGAACAGAACTCCATGGTCCAGCAGAGTTTATTGTATCAAAAGTATAAAGTCATAAAGTACATTTATCAGCAAATGCACATTATACTGGCCAGAATAAAAATAGCCCTGTGTATGCTTCTTAGATCGCTGCCATAGCACAATCAATCTGCAGTGCAGGAGAAAGATGGAGAATTCCCTGTAGAACTTGCATTTATCCAAGTATACGGAGAGAAGTGCAATGAATGGAGCAAACGTCATGGCGCGTGTGTAGCTATATGTGTTCTGTCATGGAAACCTCAGTTTTGAGAGAATCCATCTCCAGTCCTAGCCATTAGCCATGGTTCTGGCTGTCATCAGACTACTGATCCTCTGCTTCACACATCATCGGACACCCATACCAGCTTACTTCTGCACCGCCACAAAAGACGTATTATGGTCTTAAAGTGGTTAAAAAAGAATGTAATTGATACTCACCCCTGGTATCTGGGGTCGTCTCAATTGCGGAAGGAGAATCTGCAACAATAGACAACATTTTAGAGCAAGAAGACAACATACATGAGAACTCCAGGTCTACGATGGACTAATATACACAACCCCAATTTTGAAAAAGTAGCCTTAAAAGTCCTTTCTAGATATAACCTTATGAATATGCCTATATTCTCATAAAATTGGGATTTTAAAATCCCCCACAGACTACAGCAAGGCTAAAAAGGGCTCTGGGGTGGTTTGGGGCCCCCTTTGTAAGAATTAGCCACTGCTGTTTCAGTTAGTGACCCTTGGGTGAGGCATCTGCGACCCAAGGGTAAAAAGGGTTGGGGTGCACCAAGGGCTCAAATTAGAACTTTTTGTAAAAAAGGACGGGATTTTTATACTTTTGGGGGTCTTCCTCAGAAGGGAGAATGATGCACCCCCTCATCCTGACATCATTTCGCTGGCTTTCTGTTCGTGTCGCTCCCAAAGCAACTATTATTTAAAATTATTACCATCAGCATGAACAGAACTCCATGGTCCAGCAGGTTTTTTTAAAAGATAAAGTCAAAAAGGCATTTATTTAGATTGCCATTATACTGGGTAGAATAAAAATAGCCCTGGGAAAGCTTCTTAATCGCTGCCTAGCAAAATCAATCTGCATGCAGGAGAAAGATGGAGAAATTTCCTTTTAGAACTTGCGTTTATCGCAGTATATGGAGAGAAGTGCAATGAATGGAGGGAACTTCACGACGTGTGCGCAGTGATATGTGTTCTGCCAAGAAAACCAGAGCCTGGAGAGGATTCGTCTGCGGAGCAGCACCGGTTCTTTTAGCCTTTATGAGCCAATTGGATCCCCTAAAAATATGAACTATATACTACTGCGCTGTGGCAGACCTCATAGGGTAGAACAGTACATATTGTTTATTGAATATAAATTGCAGAAATTTTTATTTTTTGTGTATTTTAATCTTCCTACATCAACCTTTAATGTTGGGAACACCCCTTTAATGGCCAAGCAAGTTTTTGTTTTATTTTGTTCATCTTCGCATTATAAAAGCATTAACTTTTTTATTTTTCCGTTGACATAGCCATATTAAGGTTTGTGTGTTCTGGATGAGTTTTATTTTTAATGGCACCTTTTTTGGGGTACATATAACTTATTGATTAACTTGTGTTAACTCTTTCTGGGAGGAATAGAATAAAAAAAAAGTAAGGCTGCCAAAGTTTTGTGTTTGAAATTTACGCCATTCACCATATGGTAAAAATACTATAATAATTTAATCTTTGGGGGTCAGTATGATTATACCAATAGAAAATCATTAGGCTCCTGACTACTATGTAAACAATGGGGTGACAGAGATCTGAAATCACTGAGATGCCTGGTCACGATTCACTGTGACATCTAATTGGTTAAACATATAAAATTTCTCCAGTCCTACCCATTTTGCCATGGTCAGGCTGCATCAGACGCTTATCCCCTTCTTCACCCAGCATCACACACCTGTACCAGCTTACTTCTGCACCGCCACAAAAGTGGTATTATGGTCCTAAACGGGTTAAAAGAGAATGTAATTGATACTCACCCTTGATATCTGGGGTCGTCTCAATTGCAGAGGTAGAATCTGCAACAATAGACAACATTTTAGAGCTAGAAGACAACATGCATGAGAACTCTAGGTCTATGATGGACTAATATACGACAACACAATTTTGCAGAAAGTAGGCTTACTGTCTTACTACGATATAACCTTACTGAATACTGCCATATAGTGTCCTCATAACATTGACATTAAACATCCACACAGCACTGTCACACAAGGCCATAAATTAAATGCCATATATTTCGTACGTGTCAATCTAACACTGCACAATCCATAATACTATGAGCTGCAGGAACAAGGGGTATGGGCCTACTGAAGAGGCAGATTGATGGTGGTTAATGAAAGGCACAGGCTTAGGTATGGGATGGTGTAAGGTTAATTCAGCTTAGGGTGGGTCATATAGGCAAAAAAGTTGTATACAGGGAGCAGATAAGGCCTAGCTAGCATAGGAGCGGATGGAGTTAGACCACATACTCAATAGGCGAGACATGGGGGGGGGGGGTATCAGTTGGCACTCCTGGAAGGACAGTCCCATCCACCCTCTGGCTTGGTTTACTGTCTGCGCTGTTAATTTTTCTTCTTCCTGCAGGCTTTCTGGAGAAGTGCTGCATTGGTGTTGTGATGGCAGGAAAGGGTCCTTGGAGGCATGAGACTAGATTGCAAGGTAAAAGCCATCTGCTCAAATTTTGTTAATTTGGGCTGTTAAGGAGACAAATGAATAGGACCTCATGGTGGTGGTTCTGGGCCCACTTTGTAAGAATTAGTCCACTGCGTGTTCCATTTAGTGACCTTGGGTGAGACATCTGCGACCAAGGGTAAAGGTAGGGGTGCACCATGGACTACTATTAGAGCATATTGTAAGTAAGGACGGTATTTTATACCTCCAGGGACTCTTCCTGCAGAAGGGAGTAATGATGTGTAATTGATTTTGTGTTTGGGGATTCAAAATGGATCTTATGTTACTTAATGTTATACAATTTGGTATGTGTGTTGGTTTATAAAGTGGACTGCTGTGGCCCTTTAAAACCAAAGCTGGAGTACTGGTCTTCTAATTGGGTTAATTGGAATACGTAAGCTGCAGGAGTACGGTGATGAGATAATGGTCCTTTGCAAGATCTTAAATCAATCCAGAGCTTGAAATTCGGAAACTTGTTCAACCCCTTCTTTTTTCTCTATTTTTGAGCACATATCCCAGTGTAAATGTTGTCCTCCACAGTCTACTGAAACAATAATAGAATCAGGGACTGAGCAATTATCCTACTTGTCACCTTCTAAGAATAGTCCGGGAGATGTAGCAGACATTGGTAACCAGACCTATGAATACAGGTAACATCTATGTTATCACTGTATGATACCATTGCAGGCATCACCATCTGCATTATTTTTGCTAAGAAAGTAATAACTATGAAATACTTAAAACTGCAACTAACAAAATTATCTGTCAGATTGCTTGGAATCAGGGACTGTCCTGGGGAGTTATAGACGTGTGTAACTGTATTATTTAGACATTGTATAGCACTGTAAGTAAATTCTTTTATGTACAGTGTTTGTTTTCTGTATGTTGATAGTACTTGAGCATTGTAAGGATGCTTTCACGTGGCAAAAATAGGGCGGAAAAATGAACATGTTCTAATGTTTTCGTTATGCTGGTGGTGTCAAAAACCCACCGGTGGGAAATCTACCTTACAGATTTTCTATTTATGTCAATGTAAAAAACTGACAGTGAGTTTAGAGACGGTTTTCAAATCCGTAAAACTGTCTGTAAATCCAACTGAAAACCAATGCCGTGGGGACGGGAACTAAAGGTATGTTCATTCGGCAGATTTGGACGCTGATTCTCAGCACAGATGGAGTAAAGTAATCTACACTATACTCTAGGTATAGTTTCAACCACTGAGTATTAATGTCTGCACCTACAACACTACTGATGGTTTCTCAGGTATTTTTTGGTAACAAAATACTGTAAACCACTAATTTCCTTGCCCTAATTTAATACTATATCCGCTAGTAGCAAATTAGGATAAGATTCAATGAAATTATATAGGTATATTATCCTGATATTTGACTACAGTAGATAGAAATGCTCACGTTTGTGAGGTGTTATATTTGATCTATTTATCCTACCTCTTTACACAGACAATTAGCTAAAACAAATAAAGAGATTAGCATTGTTTTTATATATGGAGTTCATATATTTAAAGGTGAAATCATCATCAAACAAATACTGAAACGAAAAGTATTTGTAGTCAGATATTGGATCATATATCATAGCGATCTCACCATCTGTGAGGTTCTCTGTGTTTCCTATTTACCCGACGATGAGTCTAATCTAATATTCAGATGAAGCACATATGAGTATATACTTTAGGTTATGTTCTAGGGACTTTTAGAATTAAGTCTGTGGGGTCACCCTTTTCAGGCCGGTTACTCCACTGAAGGACATAACTAGGGCACAGTTAGGAGAATAGTAGGCATACAAGTACAACGGGGAAGATCTATTAAGGGAATTGCACCAGACTTCTGTCTCAATTACCGCAAAAAATAATGGTGTACATGCTTTACTCCACATTCATTCATGTGTTTTAGACAGTAAGACAGTTTAGACAGTCTGATTAAAGGGGTGTGGTTTTGAAAAAGTGTGGCTTCACAGAAAGGGGTCATGGTCAGCATGCGACATTGTGTGCCAAAAAATAGGACAAAATATTTTGGCGCAATTAGTGGCATGAAGTAAGTAAACTAACAGAAGGTGTAGTTAGACTAGACAGTCTTACAATGAACCACATTTTTCATAGTGTTTATAAATCTGGTGCATGTATAGACTGTCTCATCTAACATTACATCTTCTGTTAGTTGATTAATAGAATTATACTAAATGTGAAACAGCATTGATATAGTTCTCTCAGTCCCGCAGGATGCACCCTCTGCATCCTGACATCAGTTCGCTGGCTTGCTGTTCGTGTTCGCTCCCAAAGCAGACTACTTATTAGAAGTTATTACCATCAGCAGTGAACAGAACTCCATGGTCCAGCAGAGTTTATTGTATCAAATATATAAAGTCATAAAGTACATTTATCAGCAATTGCACATTATACTGGTCAGAATAAAAATAGCCCTGTGTATGCTTCTTAGATAACTGCTATAGCACAATCAATCTGCAGTGCAGGAGGAAGATGGAGAACTCCCTGTAAAACTTGCATTTATCCCATTATATGGAGAGAAATGCAATGAATGGAGCGAACTTCACGACGCGTGTGTAGCTATATGTGTTCTGTCAAAAAAAACCTGAGCCTGGAGAGGACCCGTCTGAGGAAGCACGAAAAGTTCTTTTATCCTTTATGAGCCCGTCAGATCCCCTAAAAAAAATAACTATATACTACTGCGCTGTGACAGGACTAATAGGGAATATCATTACATGTTATTTAATGAATATTTATTGCAGAAGTTTTATTTTTATTTTTTAATCTTCCTACATCAACTTTTAATGGTGGGAATACCACTTTAAGGACCAAGCAAATTTTTGTTTTATTTTGTTCATCTTCACATTACAAAAGCAGTAACTTTTTTATTTTTCCGTTGACATAGCCATATTAAGGTTTGTGTGTTCTGGATGAGTTTCATTTTTAATGGCACCCTTTTTGGGTACATATAACTTATTGATTAACTTGTAATAACTCTTTCTGGGAAGAATAGAATAAAAAAACAGTAAGGCTGCCAAAGTTTTGTGTTTAAAATTCACGCCATTCTCATATGGTGAAAATAATGTGATAATTAAATTTTTTTGGGTCAGTCTGATGATACCAATAGTAAATCATTAGGCCCCTAGCTACTATGTAAACAATGGGGGGACAGAGGGCACTGCCTCCCTCTGAAACCATTGAGATGCCTGGTCACAAGTCACTGTGACATCTAATTGGTTAAACATACAAAGTTTCTCCAGTCCTAGCCATTAGCCATGGTTCTGGCTGTCAACAGACTGCTTATCCCCTGCTTCACCCAGCATCGGACACCTGTACCAGCTTACTTCTGCACCGCCACAAAAGAGGTATTATAGTCCTAAAGGGGTTGAAAGATAATGTAATTGATACTCACCCTTGATATCTGGGGTCATCTCAATTGTGGAGGCAGAATCTGCAGCAATAGACAACATTTTAGAGCTAGAAGACAACATACATGAGAACTCCAGGTCTACGATGGACTAATATATGACAACACAATTTTGAAGAAAGTAGCCTTACTGTCTTACTACCACATAGCCTAACTGAATACTGCCATATAGTCATGCAAGGCCATAAATTAAATGTCATATATTTCCTAAGTGTCAACCTAACACTGCACAATCCACAATACTGTGAGCTGCAGGAACAAGGGGTATGGGCCTACTGAAGAGGCAGATTGATGGGGGTTGATTAAGGGTACAGGCTTAGGTAGGGGATGGAGTAAGGTTAATTCAGGTTAGGGTGGGTCATATAGGCAAAAAAGTTGTATACAGGGAGCAGATAAGGCCTAGCTAGCATAGGAGGGGATGGAGTCAGACCACATACTCAATAGGCAAACATGGGGGGATACAGTTGGCACTCCTTGGAAGGACAGTCCCACCCCACCCTCTGGCTTGGTTTACTGTCTGCGCTGTTAATTTTTCTTCTTCCTGCAGGCTTTCTGGAGGAGTGCTGCAGTCATGTTGTGGTGGCAGGAAAGGGTCCTTGGAGGCATGAGACTAGATTGCAAGGTAAAAGCCATCTGCTAAAGTTTTGTTAATTTGGGCTGTTAAGGAGAGAAATGAATAGGGCCTCATGGTGGTGGTTCTGGGCACACTTTGTAAGAATTAGTCCACTGCGTGTTTCATTTAGTGACCTTGGGTTAGACATCTGTGACCAAGGGTAAAGGTTGGGCTGCACCAAGGACTACAAATTAAAACATATTGTAAGTAAGGACGGTATTTTATACCTCCAGGGCCCTCTTCCTGCAGAAGGGAGTAATGATGTGTAATTGGTTTTGTGTTTGTGGATTCAAAATGGATCTTATGTCATTTAATGTTATAAAATTTGGTATATGTTTTGGTTTATAAAGTGGGCTACTGTGGTCCTTTAAAACCAAAGCTGGAGTATTGGTCTTTTAATTGGGTTAATTGGAATACGTAGGCTAAAGGAGTAGGGTGATGTGATAATGGTCCTTTGCAAGATCTTAACGAGTGGTGGACAGTAAACTTAATTGTAGCAGCCCAGTGCCCAGGCAGCAGCAGCCAAAGCAAATAGGAATCATGGGGTGCATTAAAAGGGCATAGAATGCACATGATGAGAACATTATTCTCCCATTATACAAGTCACTGGTTAGACCACACAGGGAATATTGTGTACAGTTTTTGGGCACCAGTGCACAGGAAAGACATTGTAGAGCTTGAACAGTACAAAGGCGGGCAACAAAAATAATAAAAGGACTGGGTGGACTACAGTACCCAGAAAGATTGACAAGATTGGGGTTATTTAGTTTAGAGAAAAGAAGGTTTTCGGGGGACATAATAAATATGTTTAAATACATCAAAGGTCAATATAGAGATCTCTCCCAAGATTTATTTATACCCAGGGCAGTATCATAAACAAGGGGGCATCCTCTACGTCTTGGGGAACGAAAGTTTCTACATAAACATAGAAAGGGATTCTTTACTGTTAGAGCAGCGAGACTGTGGAACTCTCTGCCAGAGGATATTGTCATGGTGAATTCAATAACGGAGTTCAAAAAGGGTTTGGATGCATTTCTGGAGCGTAATATAATAAATTATAGTGACTAGGATTCAGGAGAGGGGTCATTAATCCAGGGATTTTTCTGATTGCCAGATTGGAGTCGGGGAAGGAATTTTTTCCCTAAAATGAGGACAATTGGCTTCTACCTCATTGGGGGTTTTTGCCTTCCTCTGGATCAACACCTTAGCACAACAGGCTGAACTAGATGGACGTCTTGTCTTTTTTTAGCCTTACAAACTATGAAACTATGAAACTATGAAACCTGTCACATAGGTTATGCCCGCCTTGCTGAGGACAGCACAAGCTAGTGTCCGACCCGCTGTTTCCAGCGCTGTGTCCCTTATTCTGTAAGATGCTATAGTTTTAGAGAATTTACCCCTCAAATCTTATTCATGAGCAGGTGTTAGCTCCTCCCACCAAATGCTAGCCCCGTCCACTGACAGTTATTCACATGTTTCTACCTATTCAAAGTAATAGGTTTATCAGTTGAAGTGGGCGGGGCTAGCCTTCGATTGGCCGGGTTTGAAAAAAACTGTCTCTTTGAAGGACTCTTCAAATGACTCTTCTGGCTGAAAGCTGCAGATTTGAGCATTAAATACACGAAAACTACAGCATCTTACAGAATAAGGGACACAGTGCTGGAAACAACAGATCTGATACTAGCTTGTTCTGCCCTCAGCCAGGGGGGCATAATCTATGTGACAGGTTCTCTTTAAATCAATTACCCTACTTGCCACCTTCTATGAATAGTCCGGGAGATGTGGCAGACATTGGTAACCAGACCTAAGATTGCAGGTAGCATCTATGTTATCACTGTATGATACCATTGCAGGCATCACCATCTGCATTTTGTTTGCTAAGAAAGTAATAAATACTTAGGACTGCAACAAACAAAATTATCTGTCAGATTGCTTAGAATCAGGGGCTGTCCTGGGGACTTATAGACGTGTGTAACTGTATTATTTAGACAATGTATAGCACTGTAAGTAAATTCTTTTATGTACAGTGCTTGTTTTAATTTTCTGTATGTTGATAGTAATTGAGCACTGTAAGGCTATGTTCACACGGTGTATTTGCAGGGCGTAATTACGCCCCGCAATTACGCCGTGTGACCGGGGGCGGGGCGGGAGCGGGGGACTGAGCAGGGGGCCGGCACTTCGCCGGCCCATAGACTTGAATTGCCAGCGGCGCGTATACGCCGCTAGTAATTCATAGTTCTCTATGAGAATCCATAGTTCTCTATGAGAACTGTGAATTACCGTAATGAATGGGCCGTTTTTGGCCCGTAATTGGCGCACTTCGGCGCGTAATTACGGACCGAAATACGGCCCATTTTAAGCCGTGTAAACATGCCTTAAGGGTCCGTTCACGTGGCAAAGACCAAATTTTGCACGTAAGGGAACGGCGTTTGTCCGCAGTTTGCAGATTCAACCCGTCACACTGAAATGTTCATGTTCCAGCCGAAAACCAGGCGGAAAAATGAACATGTTCTAGGGTTTTTGTTATGCTGGTGGTGTCAAAAACCCACCGGTGGGAAATCTACCTTACAGATTTTCTATTTATGTCAGTGTAAAAGACTGACAGTTTATAGACTGTTTTCAAATCCAAAACTGTCTATAAATCCGACTGAAAAACAATGCCGTGGGGACGGGACCTAAAGGTATGTTCGGCAGATTTGGACGCTGATTCTCAGCACAGATAGAGTAAAGTGATCTACACTATACCCTAGGTATAGTGTCAACCACTGAGTATTAATGTCTGCGCCTACAACACTACTGATGGTTTCTCAGGTATTTTTTGGTAATAAAATACTATAACGTCTATTACCTTGCCCTAATTTAATACTATACCCGCTAGTAGCAAATTAGGATAAGATTCAATGAAATGATATAGGTATATTATCCTGATATTTGACTACAGTAGATAAAAATGCTCACATTTCTTGAGTGTTTAATTTGATCTATTTATCCTACTTCTTCACATAGAGAATTAGCTAAAACAAGTAAAGAGATTAGCATTGTTTTTATATATGGAATTCATATATTTAGAGGTGAAATCATCATCAAACAAATACTGAAATAAAAAGTATTTGTAGTCACATATTGGATCATATATCATAGCGATCTCACCATCTGTGAGGTCCTCTGTGTTTCTTATTTACCCACTGATGAGTCTAATATAATTCTCAGATGAAGCACATACAATATGAGTATTTACTATAGGTTATGTTGTAGGGACTTTTAGAATGAAGTCTGTGGGGTCGCCCTTTTCAGGCCAGTTACTCCACTAAAGGACATAACTAGGGCACAGTTAGGAAAAGCGTATGCATATAAGTACAACAGGGCAGATCAATTAAGGCAATTGCATCAGACTTCTTTCACAATTAGCATAAAAAATAATGGTGTACATGCTTTATACCACATTCATTCATGCGTTTTAGACAGACAGTTTAGACAGTCTGATGAAAGGGGTGTGGTCTTTGAAAAAGTGTGGCTTCACAGAAAGGGGTCATGGTCAGCATGCGACCTTGTGTGCCAAAAAATGGGACAATATGTTGGCACAATTAGTGGCATGAAGTAAGTCAACTAACAGAAGGTGTATAGTTAGACTAGACAATCTTACAATGCACCACATTTTGCTGTCTAGTCTAACATTATCCCTTCTGTTAGTTGATTAATAGAATTATACTAAGTGTGAGACAGCATTGATATAGTTCTCTTAGCCCCGCAGAATGCACCCTCTGCATCCCGACATCAGTTTGCTGGCTTGCTGTTCATGCTCGCTCCCAAAGCAGACTACTTATTAGAAGTTATTACCATCAGCAGTGAACAGAACTCCATGGTCCAGCAGAGTTTATTGTATCAAAAGTATAAAGTCATAAAGTGCATTTATCAGCAATTGCACATTATACTGGCCAGAATAAAAATAGCCTTGTGTATGCTTCTTAGTTCGCTGCCATAGCACAATCAATCTGCAGTGCAGGAGAAAGATGATGAATTCACTGTAGAACTTGCATTTATCCCAGTATACGGAGAGAAGTGCAATGAATGGAGCAAACGTCACGACGCGTGTGTAGCTATATGTGTTCTGTCAAGAAAACCTCAGCATGGACGGATCCGTCTCCAGTCCTAGCCATTAGCCATGGTTCTGGCTGTCATCAGACTACTTATCCCCTACTTCACACAGCATCGGACACCCCTACCAGCTTACTTCTGCACCGCCACAAAAGAGGTATTATGGTCTTAAAGCGGTTAAAAATGAATGTGATTGATACTCACCCCTGGTATCTGGGGTCGTCTCAATTGCGTAGGGAGAATCTACAACAATAGACAACATTTTAGAGCTAGAAGACAACATACATGAGAACTACAGGTCTACTATGGACTAATATACGACAACACTATGGACTAATATACGACAACACAATTTTGAAGAAAGTATCCTTACTGTCTTTCTACGATGTAGCCTTACTGAATACTGCCATATAGTGTTCTCATAACATTGACATTTCACATCCACACAGTACTATCATGCTAGGCCATAAGTAGGGCCTCATAGTGGTGGTTCTGGGCCCACTTTGTAAGAATTAGTCCACTGCATGTTTCAGTTAGTGACCTTGGGTGAGGCATCTGTGACCAAGAGTTAAGGTTGGAGTGCACCTAGGACTACTATTAGAACTTATTGTAAGCAAGGGCGGTATTTTATACCTCCAGGGACTCTTCCTGCACACGGGAGTAATGATGCACCCTCTGCATCCTGACATCAGTTCGCTGGCTTGCTGTTCGTGCTCGCTCCGAAAGTTTATTGTATCAAAAGTATAAGGTCATAAAGTGCATTTATCAGCAATTGCACATTATACTGGCCAGAATTAAAATAGCACTGTGTATGCATCTTAGATTGCTGCCATACCACAATCAATCTGCAGTGCAGGAGGAAGATGGAGAATTCCCTGTAGAACTTTACACAGTATACTACTGTGCTATGGCAGAACTAATAGGGAAGAACAGTACATATTCTTTAATGAATATAAATTGCAGAAATTTTTATTTTTGTGTATATTAATCTTCCTACATCAACTTTTAATGGTGGGAACATCCCTTTAAGGACCAAGCAAATGTTTGTTTTATTTTGTTCATCTTTGCATTACAAAAGCACAAACTTTTTTATTTTTCCGTTGACATGGCCATAATAAGGTTTGTGTGTTCTGGATGAGTTATATTTTTACTGGCACCATTTTTGGGGTACATTTAACTTATTGATTAACTTGTATTAACACTTTCTGGGAGGAATAGATTAAAAAAACAGGCTGCCAAAGTTTTGTGTTTAAAATTCACACCATTCACCATATGTTGAAAATACTGTGATAATTAAATTTTTGGGGGTCAGTATGATTATACTAATAGTAAATCATTAGGCCCCTAGCTACTATGTAAACATTGTGGTGACAGAGGGCACTCCCTCCCTCTGAAACCATTGAGATGCCTGGTCACGATTCACTGTGACATCTAATTGGTAAAACACATGAAGTTTCTCCAGTCCTACCCATTAGCCATGGTTCTGGCTGTCATCAGACTGCTTATCCCCTGCTTCACCAAGCATCGGACACCCCTACCAGCTTACTTCTGCACCGCCACAAAAGAGGTATTATGGTCTTAAAGTGGTTAAAAAAGAATGTAATTAATACTCACCCCTGATATCTGGGGTCGTCTCAATTGCGGAAGGAGAATCTGCAACAATAGACAACATTTTAGAGCTAGAAGACAACATACATGAGAACTCCAGGTCTACGATGGACTAATATATGACAACACAATTTTGAAGAAAGTAGGCTTACTGTCTTACTACGATATAACCTTACTGAATACTGCCATATAGTGTCCTCATAACATTGACATTTAACATCCGCACAGCACTGTCATGCAAGGCCATAAATTAAATGCCATATATTTGTGTCAACCTAACACTGCATAATCCACAATACTGTGAGCTACAGGAACAAGGTTTATGGGCCTACTGAAGAGGCAGATTGATGGGGGTTAATTAAGGGCACAGGTTTAGGTAAGGGATGGTGTAAGGTTAATTCAGTTTAGGGTGGGTCATATAGGCAAAAAAGTTGTATACAGGGAGCAGATAAGGCCTAGATAGCATAGGAGCGGATGGAGTCAGACCACATACTCAATAGGCGAGACATGGGGGGAGTATCAGTTGGCACTCCTGGAAGGACAGTCCCATCCACCCTCTGGCTTGGTTTACTGTCTGTGCTGTTAATTTTTCTTCTTCCTGCAGGCTTTCTGGAGGACTGCTGCAGTCATGTTGTGGTGGCAGGAAAGGGTCCTTGGAGGCATGAGACTAGATTGCAAGATAAAAGCCATCTGCTAAAGTTTTGTTAATTTGGGCTGTTAAGGAGGCAAATGAATAGGGCCTCATGGTGGTGGTTCTGGGCCCACTTTGTACAAATGAGTCCACTGCGTTTTTCATTTAGTGACCTTGGGTGAGGCATCTGCGACCAAGGATAAAGGTTGGGGTGCACCAAGGACTACTATTAGAACATATTGTAAGTAAGGGCGGTATTTTATACCTCCAGGGACTCTTCCTGCAGAAGGGAGTAATGATGTGTAATTGATTTTGGGTTAATTGGAATACATAGGCTGAAGGAGTAGGGTGATGAGATAATGGTCCTTTGAAAGATCTTAAATCCATCCAGAGTATGAAATTAGGAAAACTGTTCAACCCCACATTTTTCTCTATCTTTAGGCACATATCTCAGTGTAAATGAGTCCTCTACAGTTTACTGAAACAATAATAGAATCAGGGACTGAGAAATTACCCTACTTGTCAACTTCTAAGAATAGTCGGGGAAATGCGGCAGACATTGGTAACCAGACCTATGAATGCAGGTAACCTCTATGTTATCACTGTATGATACCATTGCAGGCATCACCATCTGCATTATCTTTGCTAAGAAAGTAATGACTAAAAAATACTTAGGACTGCAACTAACAAAATTATCTGGCAGATTGCTTGGAACCAGGAATGGTCCTGGGGACTTATAGACATGTGTAACTGTATTATTTAGACATTGTATAGCACTGTAAGTTTCATAGTTTCATAGTAGTTTCATAGTTTGTAAGGCTAAAAAAAGACAAGTCGTCCATCTAGTTCAGCCTGTTGTGCTAAGGTTTTGATCCAGAGGAAGGCAAAAACCCCCAATGAGGTAGAAGCCAATTGTCCTCATTTTAGGGAAAAATTCCTTCCTGACTCCAATCTGGCAATCAGAAAAATCCCTGGATCAATGACCCCTCTCCTGAATCCTAGTCACTATAACTAAGTATATTCTTTTATGTATAGTTTTGTTTTAATTTTCTGTATCTTGGTAGTATTTGAACACAGTAAGGGTGCGTTCACGCGGCAAAGACCAAATTTTGTCTTTTTTTGCACATAAGGGAACGGCCTTTGTCCACTGTTTGCAGATTCAAGCTGTCACCCTTCACATTGACATATTCATGTTCCGGCCAAATACCGCGCAGAAAAATGAACATGTTCTGAGGTTTTCGTTATGATGGTGGTGTCAAAAACCCACCAGTGGGAAATCTACCTTACAGATTTTCTATTTAATTCAATGTAAAAGATTGACAGTCAGTTTATAGACGGTTTTCAAATCCGAAAACTGTCTGTAAATCCAACTGAAAACCCATGCCGTGGAGACGGGCCCTACGGGTATGTTCACTTGGCAGATTTGGTTGCTGATTCTCAGCACAGATAGTGTAAAGTGATCTACACTATACCCTATATATAGTGTAAATCACTGAACATTAATGTCTGCGCCTACAAAGTATTGATAGTCAATTCTTTGAGACGTTTTACATACCGATAATAATAAAGTATAGAAGACAGAAATCTGTCTCAAGCAGTCAGGGTTGTAATTCCACACCGGCAATAGTGGAATTTTCAATGAGGAAACAATGCTTTTTCCAGCGCTGACAGAAAAAGATTTCATGTGAACCTACCCTAAGTTGGTATTTACGTATTTAGGGTGACATGTATGAAGATCGGTTCGGAGCGCACGTTTTCGGAGCGCCTGCGGTGTAAAGTCCCCTGCGCCTCGCCAGTGTGTGAGGCGCAGTGCGGGACTTAGGTGCAGAAGGACTGCGCCTAACATGTATTCCGATTCGAGACAGGCTGGAAAACAGCGAAAAATCATTAAACATGTTAGTGAATAGCAAAAAGAGTTGTCTTTCAAATGAATGAATAAAGTGAAAAATCAAAGCTGTCTAAAAGCGATTAAATGTAGTGAAAAAGTGGATCATTTAAAATTAAAGGGAAAATATAAAAGATCGCTAAAGAAATAAATATCAGCTCTCACCTCCGTATGAATAAAAAAAACGTTTTTATTAGGTGTAAAACATTATCTGAAAAAGAGCTCAAACCTTCTAAAAAAATACATAAATAAAATCACTAACGGCGCAACATCAGGAATTGGGATATTGAAAATTGCCGGGAAATACAGTAATTCAAATTCTGTAAGCTCTTCTCATTGGTCGGCATAAACCAGCCAATCAGAATAGGAGTGACAGTGACCCATTATAACCTATGGAGTAGTATTGACCAATCAAATGAGAAGGCGGGACAGTTCAAAATACAGTAAAAAAGGCAGAAAAGAGCTGAATGGTTGAGCTAGCGGGGGCTTGGCTATCCCGGCCAATCAGAGCGCAAGCTACTTTGTCCCATTGTAGTCTATGGAGAGATGGGGGCACTGAAATCTCAGCTCTGTGCGGCATGGAGTATTAGTAAATAAGTCGTTTTTATTAAGTGTAAAACATTCTCTGTAAAAGAGCTCAAACCTTCTAAAAACATACATCACCCAAACCCCTAACAACATCAGGAATTGCGATATAGAAATTTGCCGGGAAATACAGTAATTCAAATCTGTAAGCTCTTCTCATTGGTCGGCAAAAACCAACCAATCAGAATAGGAGTGACAGTGAACCATTATAAGCTATGGAGAAGTATTGACCAATCAAATGAAAAGGCAGACAGTTCAAAATGCAGTAAAAAAGGCAGAAAAAAGCTGACTGCTTGAGACCAGGCGGCAGATATGAATCCACCAATCATATGTAGTGCGTCTATTTTGAGTGGAGCAAGA
Source organism: Phyllomedusa bahiana (assembly GCA_025379985.1). Classification (NCBI taxonomy): domain Eukaryota; kingdom Metazoa; phylum Chordata; class Amphibia; order Anura; family Hylidae; genus Phyllomedusa; species Phyllomedusa bahiana. Next base: position 64,620 of record JAODAL010011610.1, on the reverse strand, counting down.
AGGGCGCGATGGAAGGGCGCCCTAAAAATTATTACTGTCTATGGGAAATATTCTAGTACTGTGATTGGTTGGAGGGAAGAGGGGGTCATCCTGCTTAGCCAATCAGCGGGTGAGCTACTTATCTCATAGAGTTCTATGGGGAAAAGAAATGCAGAGTGAGCTCTGTTTGTGATTAGCTAAGTTAAAAGAGGCGTGATTTTTTGGGCCAATGGGAGAGCGAGCGACGCTCTTATGGGTTTTCTAATGCAATCTATAATAAAACTGTACATGCCAGAAATCAAATGATAAGACTCACGAAGTTGTACCGATCTCTATATAAAATGACCAATAATATGTTGGTAACGAAAATAAACAAATAAAAATGAATTCAATGAATTCATTTTTATTTCTTTGTTTTTTCGTTACACCCATATTATTGATCATTGGCTAACGAAAATAAAGAAATAAAATAAAAATATTGTCTCCACAGAACGTTTTTTCTGCTTGTTTTATTTACTGATCGTTTTTTGAAAGATGTTCCAAAAAACACCAGAGCAGGGCAGAAAATTTACTATTGGAGTCTATGTAAAGAGCCGGGCCTTTTTTGGGCGCGTTTTTCAATGAAAACCCAACAAAGAGATTAAAGTCCCACCTATAATGGATGTTAACACAGGTTATACCTTATCAATTCTGCATACAAGTGTCCGATGTGTCCTCGTTCGTACCATTCATAATAAAGTTATCTTGCTTTTGTCACTTACGGATTTTTACAGATTTTGGCGCTAAGATACTTTTTTACGGATTTTGGCGCTAAGAACGTTATCTCACTGTTTCCGCTGAAAATCCTTTTGATTTTATAGATTTTGGGGCAAAAATCAATTTTTTTATGGATTTTGGCGCTAATAAAGTTAGCTCACTTTTGGCCCTAAAATCTGTTTTTTACGGATTTTGGCTCTAAGATCCCTTTTTTTACGGATTTTGGCGATAGTAAAGTTATCTCACTTGTGCTGCATAAATCCGGTTTTCTACGGATTTTGGCGCTCATAATGTTATCTCGCTGTTGCTGCTAAAAATCAGTTTTTTTTACTGATTTTGGTGCTAAGATCCGTTTTTTTATGGATTTTTGCGCTAGTAGAGTTATCTCACTTTTCCTGCCAAGAATCCTTTTTATTACGAATTTTAGTGCTAAAATCCGGATTTTTAGCGGCAAAAGCGAGATAACTTTATTTGCCGCCAAAATCCATAAAACGACTACAAGATTACATATAAATGCAATAATGTGCTTTACATCCCCTTCTGTAGAGTGGCGTTACATCCAATTGCTTGATTTAAGCATACATTAAAAACCAGACTTGAAGCCATTGCAGCAAATTGCAGCAAAAAAAACAGATGTTTTTTCAGCTGCTTTTGACAGTCGGTGGACAAAAAACTCAGTTTTATGAACGCTTTTAGGATTTGGTTTTCAGGTCGTTTTTTTGTCCAGTGCAGTGTAGATAAAGCCTTAGGCTGTGTCTACACAGCACACAAAAACGATCGTAAAAAAACGACCAAAAAGATGTTCCATAGACTTTAATAGAAAAAACGTTCTCTAGTATTCACAGAACTTTTTTTCTACTTGTTTTTGCTGCTAGTCATTTTTGTAGCATCTTGCAAAAAACAGCAGAGCAGTGCAGAAAATTTCATACACGCCAACTCTCCCGTTTTTGGCAGGGAGGGGTCCCGCTAATTGGGGTCAGCCCCCGCCACCGCGTCAGAGTTGGCGAACCTCCCACCGCCAACAGGCAGCGGGGGTTCTTTGAATGGCCGCAGCGCCAGAGTAGTGTCAGGACGCTACTCTGGTGCCGCCGGGCCGTTCCTACAGGCAGGTGAAGCGGCCACAGTGGCCGCTCACCCGCCTGGCGAGTCTCACAGTGTAGGGAGGAGGCAGGAGGGATCGTTCCCCTCCTCCCTTCTCCCCCTGTATGTACAGCGCCGGCTAGCTGGCTACAAAGGGGGCATCTAGCTGGTTACAAAGGGGGCACTATCTGGCTACAAGAGGGCACTACCTGGCTACAAAGCTCACTCTACCTGGCTACAATGGGGGCTCTACCTGGCTACAAAGGGTGCATCTACCTGGCTACAAAGGGGGCACTATCTGGCTAAAAGAGGGCACTACCTGGCTACAAAGCTGGCTCTACCTGGCTACAATGGGGGCTCTATCTGGCTACAAAGGGGGCATCTACCTGGCTACAAAGCTGGCTCTACCTGGCTACAAAGGGGGCTCTACCTGGCTACAAAGGGGGCATCTACCTGGCTACAAAGCTGGCTCTACATGGCTACAAAGGGGGCTCTACCTGGCTACAAAGGGGGCACTACCTGGCTATAAAGGGGACATCTACCCGGCTACAAAGGGGGCACTATCTGGCTACAAGAGGACACTACCTGGCTACAAAGCTGTCTCTACCTGGCTACAATGGGGGCTCTACCTGGCTACAATGGGGGCTCTATCTGGCTACAAAGGGGGCAAAAACCTGGCTACAAAGCTGGCTCTCCCTGGCTACAAAGGGGGCATCTACTTGGCTACAAAGTTGGCTCTACCTGGCTACAAAGCTGGCTCTACCTGGCTACAAAGGGGGCATCTACCTGGCTACAAAGCTGGCTCTACCTGGCTACAAAGGGGGCACTACCTGGCTACAATGGGGGCTCTACTTGGCTACAAAGGGGGCTCTACCTGGCTACAAAGGGGGCTCTACCTGGCTACAAAGGGGGCTCTACCTGGCTACAAAGGGGGCTCTACCTGGCTACAAAGGGGGCTCTACCTGGCTACAAAGGAGGCTCTACCTGGCTACAACGGAGGCTCTACCTGGCTGCAAGGGGGCATCTACTTTGCTACAAGGGGCATCTACTTGGCTACAAGGGGCATCTACCTGCATGTAAGGGGCACTACTTGGTTATAGGGGGCTACTACCTGGCTGTGAGGGCACTACCTGGCTAGAGGGGGCATCTACCTGTCTTTCTTCCAAAGCCGTTATGCAGTTAGGTGGAGTGGGTGTGGCTTTTTGAAGGGGCATGACACACCAACAAGATGGGCGTGGCCATGCAAATTTTTTGCCGCCCTCTTCAATCTCCTGCTTTTCCACTTTCAAAAGTTGGCAAGTATGGAAAATTTTCTATTGGAGTCTATGTAAAGTGCTGGACTTTTTTTTTGGCGCATTTCATGCAGAAATCCACAGCAATGAAAATGCAGTGAGTTTTTTTGTTCAGTGCAGTGTAGACCTAGCTTTAGGGCAACAATAAGGATTTTGTTAGTATCTCACAGAAAGTCAAAGGTCATTTCTGGAGATACTAAAGATGATACAAGTGACATGAGCATGCAAGTAGAGAAATATAAATAGTGAAAGACAGACCTGACCCTCACACCCAATTCACATCACATCACCCTTCTGCCATATCTTGCAGGTATCCATGGCCAGGGCCGTCGTAAAGGCAGTACATTGGGTACAGGGGGCCCTCTCTCTCTCCGCCTGCGGGTGGGGCTTCAGTGATTCACAGTGCCAGGCATCCCGCCCACAGGCAGAGAGAGAGAGAGAGAGGAGGGGCCAACTCCGATCACAGCCTGTACAGGAGAACTGAAACTGAGACACTGCAGCAGCTATGTTAATGTATAGAGCACTCCTGTGAATCGGAGGTTGGCCCCCCTCCGCCTCACACTCTGTGATACTGTGGGGCCCCACTGAAGCTTCTGGGGCCCCTCTGAAGTCCCCTACCTGCCACACTGAAGCTTCTGGGGTCCCTCTGAAGTCCCCTACCTGCCACACTGAAGCTTCTGGGGCCCCTCTGAAGTCCCCTACCTGCCACACTGAAGATTCTGGGGCCCCTCTGAAGTCCCATACCTGCCACACTGAAGCTGCTGGGGCCCCTCTGAAGTCCCCTACCTGCCACACTGAGCTTCTGGCCCCTCTGAATTCCCCTACCTGCCACACTGAAGCTTCTGGTGGTCCCTCTGAAGTCCCCTACCTGCCACAACTGAAGCTTCTGTGGCCCCTCTGAAGTCCCAATTACCTGCCACACCTGAAGCTTCTAGGGGTCCCTCTGAAGTCCCATACCTGCCACACTGAAGCTTCTGGTGTCCCTCTGAAGTCCCCTACCTGCCACACTGAAGCTTCTGGGGTCCCTCTGTAGTCCCCTACCTGCCACACTGAAGATTCTGGGGCCCCTCTGAAGTCCCATATCCTGCCAACTGAAGCTTTCTGGGCCCCTCTGAAGTCCCCTACCTGCCACACTGAAGCTTCTGGGGCCCCTCTGAATTCCCCTACCTGCCACACTGAAGCTTCTGGGGCCCCTATGAAGTCCCATACCTGCCACACTGAAGCTTCTGGGGCCCCTCTGAAGTCCCCTACCTGCCACACTGAAGCTTCTGGGGCCCCTCTGAAGTCCCCTACCTGCCACACTGAAGCTTCTGGGGTCCCTCTGAAGTCCCAAACCTGCCACACAGAAGCTTCTGGGGCCCATCTGAAGTCCCCTACCTGCCACACTGAAGCTTCTGGGGCCCCTCTGAAGTCCCATACCTGCCACTGAAGCTTCTGGGGTCCCTCTGAAGTCCCATACCTGCCACTGAAGCTTCTGGGGTCCCTCTGAATTCCCCTACCTGCCACACTGAAGCTTCTGGGGCCCCTCTGAAGTCCTCTACCTCCCACACTGAACCCCCTTAGGCACCTCTGATGCCACCCACCTGTCACACTGAAGCCCCTGGGGCCCCTCCAAAGCCCCCCACCTGCCACACTGAAGCCCCTTAGGCACCTCTGATGCCCCCCACCTGTCACACTGAAGCCCCTGGGGCCCCTCCAAAGCCCCCCACCTGCCACACTGAAGCCCCTGAGACCCTCTGACGGCCCCCACCTGCCACACTGAAGCCCCTGGAGCCCCTCTGATGCCCCCCACATGCCATACTGAAGCCCCTGGAGCCCCTATGAAGTCCCCCACCTGCCACACTGAAGCCCCTGAAGCCCTTCTGATGCCCCCCACATGCCATATTGAAGCCCCTGGGGCCCCTATGAAGCCCCCCACCTGCAGCACTGAAGCCCCTGGGGCCCCTCTGATGCTCCCCACCTGCCACACTGAAGCCCATGGGGCCCCTCTGATGCCCCCCACATGCCATACTGAAGCCCTTGGGGCCCCTCTGATGCTCCCCACCTGCCACACTGAAGCCCATGGGGCCCCTCTGATGCCCCCCACATGCCATACTGAAGCCCCTGGGGCCCCTCTGACGCCGCCCACCTGCCACACTGAAGCCCCTGCGGCCCTTCTGAAGCCCCCTACCTGCTACATTGAAGCCCCCGGGACCCCTCTGAAGCTCCCCACCTGCCGAACTGTAGCCCCTCTGATATTTGCTGGCCCTTGTATACGTACTGACCCACACAACATAGATAAACTGTAAAATCACAAAACAATGGCACAATTGCATCTTTTTTTTCTGGGGTTAGGTGACCTGTGAAGGCGTGGGGTTGGTGGGGCGGGTTGATGGGTGGGCCCCAGACGCTTCAGCTGTATGGGGCCCTGAAATTTCTGACGGCGGCCCTGTCCATGGGCATACTTCAACATCTACCATGTGGTGGCCATGGCGGAGTCAAAGGAGTTTGTAGAGCATGGTCTTTTAGGACTACATTCGCTCTATTTCAAATGATTATTCAGTTTATATGCCAGGCATAAATTCATAGCAGATCCTGCTTTTTAGTCCAGTCCATAAAGATTATACAGATGTCAAATACAAATACAAATGTAGACCAAAAGAAATACCAGATATGTATGACTGAAATGTGATGTGAGTATGGCCTAAAATGACCTCAAGGGCGTGCTCCATTGGAGTTAAGGTAATACCACACAGAAATATTGGAATACAAGAGCTTGGTCAGTTAGCTAATGGCAGAAACACAATGGGCCTTATGTATGAAAACTGTCTAGCAGTAAGACTGTCTTTGTTGCCCATAGCAACCAGAACTCAGCATTCATTTCATATAGTGCTCAGGAGAAATAAAAGCTGAGTGCTGATTGGTTGCTAAGGGCAACAAAGACAGTCTTACTGCTAGACAGTTTTCATATATAAGGCCCAAGAAGTTTAGTTTATGACAAATCTAGTTTCAGGTAGAGAGAAGACATGATGATTAATGAGATGGGAGGATATATTGTTAGATGTATATGCTGTGTACAGTATTTAGTATATATTAGAGTGTATGAACAGTGCAGTAATGTTATTCAGACATCTGGATGTCTCCTGTGTTAATTCTACATTGAAGTGGAAGAAAAACTGTATAACAGTATAATTAGTAGACGGTACTGGACATTAGCTTTTAAACCCTTTTCACCCCTAAAGGGCCCCGGGGCTTTCTGAGGGGGTTTGATGTGAAAAAAACAGATTGTTATGGACACGACCAAAGCGCCATATAAGTAACTTTTAAAATTACCTGAGAGGTTGACCTTTTCTTGAGTGGATGAAAGGTAAAGCTTCAAAGAGTGTAGAGCAGGGACTGTGGAACCAAAATTCCCAAGTTTTTTTATAAAAACCCCTTTGAAAGAAACAGTGGAGGAAGACTGGGGAAAAATTGGTTTATTATGGCTAATATGGTGTTGAAAGCAATTTGCCCACATCAGGTGAAAGGAATTATTCTCCCAGTGTGATATTATCTCTGAGTTTAACCAAAAAAAAGAAAACAGTAGAAAATAGAAAAGCATGTTTCTGATATTAAGTATATACCTGATGAGGAAAAAGATAAAGCCAGATAAAATAATTAAAAACCAAAAAAATTGAAGATTTATTTCCCCTTATTATACCAAAGTCATTGAAATACCAAGACAGAAAAAAAGTGAGACAAAAATACAAACAGCTAAAACTAAATCTATTATCTATCTCATAATTTTTATAAGTCTGTCTATTATCTGTCTATCTATCTATTTTTTTCTTTATCTTTTATCATCTGCTGTCGTCTGTCTCTCTTCTGTTACCTGTCTATCCAGATCATTAATTTTTCTCTATTTCCTTGCTATAACATATTTCTCTATCTATCAAGATTTCTCTACCTTTTTTTTATTGCCCGGGATTATTCAATTTCTCTATCAATCATTATCTATCTTCTATCTATCCTTCCCCATGGGAAAATAAACCCACACTTTTTTACTTGTTTTTTGGGTGCTGTAAATTTTTTTGCATTTTTTTGGCACCATTTTTATTTTTTAAAATTTTTGCTCCCAACTAGTGTCTATCTATTATCTACATCATCTATCTATCATTTCTATCTGTCTGTTGTCTATCTACCTGTCTATCTTGATCAAACATACTTTTATACGATTTCTTACCTTTCTTCTATCTAAGTCCATTATTTAATATTTCTCTATCAATTTACTATCCTTGACCTAAAAATATTTTCTATCTTTTTATTTTTTATTTCTATCTATATCTGATTATAAAGATTTCTCTATTTTTTCTTTCTATCGACCTGGATCCATTACATTTTTTCCACATTTATATTTTTGATCTATAAAATTTTCTCTTCCACCATCTATCTATCTTTATCTTCTATCCTTTCCCATGGAAAATAAACCACATTTTTTTTATATATTTTTTGGAGTGCTGTGAACTTTTTTTGCTTTTTTGGCACCATTTTTTATTTTTTGGAATGTTGCTCCCAACTTGTTATTTCTATCATCTATCTATTATTATTATCTATCGATCTAACTATCTATCTCTCGATCTATCACATATTTCTCTACCTTTCTTCTTAATATCTGTCTATCTATCCTAGATCTATAACATATTTCTCTATCTATCACAGATTTCTCTACCTTTCTTCTATCTATCTAACTATCTTCAAATTATTGTCTGTCGTTGTCTGTCTTCTACCTGTCTACCCTTGATTTTAAAAACAATTTCTATATCTAAAAAATAAAGGGGCAAATGAAGTTTTTTAAAAAAGACCTCCAAAGGAGTTTTTTGCGCTCTTAAATTAGGTTGCGGGGAAGTTTCTATTTGCAAATCTTTTAAATAAAAAAACAATTGTTTTTATATATTAAAGATTTGCAAATAGGAAACTCTCCTTGCAACTCAATTTAAGGCGGGGAAAACCCTTTGGGAGGTCTTTTGAAAAAAGCTTCCCTTTTCCCTTTATTTTTTGGATTTTATTTCTCAAACCCAAAAAGTGTAAAGGGTGAGTGTTAAAGGAGGACCCGGGGCCCCTTCAGGATTAAAATAAGCTTATAATGCGTTTGTGCCATTAGTACAAACCCCAAACAGGGGGAATAGAGAAAACTGATTTTTTTTAAAATTTTATTGGAAGTAATCACTATCTGTGCGCTTTTTTTTGATTTTTTTCTTTTGGGTTTTCGGCACAATTTTTGGAAAATACTTCTTATCTATCAAGATTTATCTACCTTTCTTCTATCTATCATCCCGGATCTATTACAAATTTTTCTATCAATTTTTCTATCCTTGATCTATAAAATTTTCCTTTTTTCTATCTATATCTTGATTATCACAGATTTTCACCTTTTTCTTAAAATCTGTCTATCATCCAATTTTATAACATATTTTTATCTACACAGATTCTTACTTTTTTTCTATCTATTGACCTGGACCTTAAATATTTTTCTATCAATTTATTATTCTTGATCTATAAAATTTTCTTACTATCTTTTTCATCTATTTCTTCTATCGATCTATCACGTTTTTACCTTTACTTTTATTTCATATATCCTGATTTTTACATATTTAATATCAATTTTGATCTTAACCTTTTTTTCTATCACAAATTTTCTACCCCTTTTATCTATCTATCTTCTATTTCTTCTCTTTTATTATCCTAAAAAAATATTTCCCCTTATCATTATTTAATCTATTATCTTCAAGCTTTCTCTACCTTTCTTCTATCTATCTGTCTATCTATCCTAGATCTATTACATATTTATCTATCTTTGATCTATAACATAATTCTCTATCTATATATCGATCTAACTATCTATCTCTCGATCTACAACTATTTCCTACCTTTTTTTAAAACGTCTTCATCCAGTTATAACTAAAAAAAATTTCTCTATCTATCACAATTTTTTTCTCTACCTTTTTTTTATCTTTTTTTCCTTGGGATCTTTTTTATTACTATTTTTTATCATCTATCTATCCATTCCATGGGATAATAAACCACACTTTTTTACTATGATTTTTGGAGTGCTGTGAACTTTTTTGCATTTTTTTGGCACCATTCTTTAATTTTTTGGAATGTTGCTCCCAACTAGTGTCTATCTATCTATCTATCTATCCATCCTCGATCTATAACATATTTCTCTATCTATCACAGATTTCTCTACCTTTCTTCTATCTATCTATCTATCTATCTATCTATTACGTCTGTCTGTTTTTTACCCGTCTTTCTTGATCTAAACAACTTCCCTACTTACATATTTCTCTACCTTTTTTTCTATCTATCAGTTGGGGCTATTACTATTTCTCTATCAATTTATCTTCCCGATCTATAAAATATTTCTCTACATCTATCTATTATCTACTATCTATTACTATCAATCTTTAAACTTTATTATCACAGTTTCTCTACCTTTCTTTTTAATATCTGTCTATCTTCCAATCTTTAAATATTTCTCAAAACTTCACAAATTTTTTACTTGTTTCTATCTATCTGATCTGGATCCCTTAATATTTCTCTATCAAAATTTTTCTATTCTTGATTTAAAATATTTCTATCTATTATCTAAACTATTTATTTTATTTCCTAAAAAATTTCCTTATCTATCTATTATCTTTCTATCACAGCTTTTTACCTTTCTTTTTATCTTCTACTTAGATCTTTACATATTTATCTATCTTTGATCTATAACATATTTCTCTATCTATATATCGATCTATCTATCTATCTCTGATCTATCAATTTTCTTACCTTTCTTCTTTAAAATCTGTCTTCTATCCTGATCAAACTTTTTCTATCTATACAGATTTCTTACCCCTTTTCTTTATTATCTGTCCCCGGTCTATTAAAATTTTTTTATCTATCTATTTCATCCTTCCATGGGAAAAAACCCCACTTTTTTACTTGATTTTTGGAGTCGTGAATTTTTTTTTTTTTTTTGGCAAACCCCCTTCTTTAATTTTTTTAAATGTTGCTCCCAACTAGTGTTTATCTATCTATCTATCTATCTATCTATCTATCCTCGATCTATAACATATTTCTCTATCACAGATTTCTCTACCTTTCTTCTATTTTAACAATTATCTATCTATCTTTTGTCTGTTGTCTATCTCCCTGTCACCCTTAATCAAAACTACTTCTCTATCTATCACAGATTTCTCTACCTTTCTTCTATCTATCAGTCCTGGATCTATTACATATTTCTCTATCAATTTATCTATCCTTGATCTATAAAATATTTCTCTATCTATCTATCTATATCTTGATCTATCACAGATTTCTCTACCTTTCTTCTTAATATCTGTCTATCTATCCTAGATCTATCACAGATTTCTCTACTTTTCTTCTATCTATCTGACCTGGATCCATTACATATTTCTCTATCAATTTATCTATTCTTGATCTATAAAATATTTCTCTATCCATCCATCTATCTATCTATCTATCCATTCCATGGGATAATAAACCACACTTTTTTACTATGATTTTTGGAGTGCTGTGAACTTTTTTAAATTTTTTGGCACCATTCTTTAATTTTTTTGCTCCCAACTAGTGTCTATCTATCTATCTATCTATCCTAAAACATATTTCTCGATCTATAACATATTTCTCTATCTATCACAGATTTCTCTACCTTTCTTCTATCTATCTAACTATCTATCTATCTGTCTGTCTGTCTATCTACCTGTCTATCCTTGATCTATAACATACTTCTCTATCTATCACAGATTTCGCTACCTTTCTTCTATCTATCAGTCCTGGATCTATTACATATTTCTTATAATTTATCCATCTTTATCTATAACATATTTTCTATTAATATCTTTTAATCTATCTATCATCTTCATCTCTCGTCTATCAATATTTCTTATTTCTTTTTAAATCTGTCTTCTAACCTAGTCTAAACATATTTCTCTATCTATCACAGATTTCTCTACCTTTCTTCTATCTATCTGTCCTGGACCTTTACTTTTTCTCGTCAATTTTTTATCCTTGCTATAAAATTTTTCTCTTCTATCTATCTACTTCTATCACAGATTTTCTCCTTTCATTTATTATCTGTTTATATTCCTAATCTATTAATATTATATATCTAATTTTGATCTATAACCTATTTCTCTATCACAGATTTCTCTACCTTTCATCTATCTATCTATCTATCTATCTATCTATCTATCTATCCTTGATTTAAAACATATTTCTATCGCCTCTTGTCCTTATTGTAACTTACTGTTTAAAAGTCTAGGTCTTCTCAGGGTCAGAGCTTGGGTTAAAGTCAGTAGAGGAAGTATCCACAGAGGCTTCATGGTTGAGGATTCCGAACTTTCCCCCTGAGACATTTTATATTGTGTTTTTAGTGTAATTGTTGTAAAATAGTTAAGTAGGAGTTTTCAGCGAAAATAACACAGTTATAAGTGAAGTTCGAGGTTGCTATGTTCCTGAGAATACCCCCTACACACACACACATGAGGGGGGGGGGGGCAATTACAAAGTCACACTTTAACAACGGTGAAGGTAGATAAAATGTATTGTTTTCATCCAAGCCCTTCTTGACTAGTTAAGAGAATTTAAAATTGTTCTCATGTGTTTGCATTTGCATGGCAACCATGTCAGTGTGCACCTGACAATATTTAGAGGTGCTGATCATTTTTGGTTGTTCTGGATTCTACTCATGGGTCAGTGGCTGTCTCTATTTTGGTCATGCACACCACACATCCATTCAGACTGTTTTTGTTCAGAAAAAGGACCTTCATGCCAGGGCCGGACTGGGATAAAAATCAGCCCTGGCACTAAGCCCCCACCAGCCCACATACAATATCCGCTTACAAAATCTCCCTTGTTTTTGCACCTCGTCACTATCTAAAATAAACTACACTATAAAGGTGCTTTCACACGGAGCAATTTTGGTGCGTTTTTGATGCCTTTTTGGTGAGTTTTTGTGCAGAAAGGCAGAGCAGTTAATGCTGTACATTTCTGCACAAAAAACGCATCAAAAATGCACCAAAACCGCTCCGTGTGAAAGCCTCCTACACACAAGCAAGAAAGAAACAGTGGTGCAGAGAAACCCCTCATTACAGAGTCAGGTGTGCGCTTGCTTTACAATCAGGGACAAGCCCACACTGACACTACATAAGCACCAACATAACCTACAACCCCACCAATCACATCACCAGTAGTCAGGTCACCATCACATGAATACATTTTCTTTTCCTTCTGGCCCAAACCTCCATGATGTCTTCTCTGATGAGTCATTCCCTTCCATTTCTTTCTCTGTCCAGTACAGCATGCAGTGTCCTCTTCTAGTGGTCACTACTCGTCCCTGTAGAATTTACCACAAATACATCTTAGGCTCCTCTATTTTCCAGCACTTTCCTATCAATTCCCCAAACAGCGTATGTTAGACCCTAAAAATTAGAAATTAAAAAATGTCAAATAAGTGGCAAGTAAATAGGTAGACCCCCATTGGGTAGGTAAACGGGGCCTTCCTCCATTAATTTGGTAGGTAGACAGGGCCACTCCCCTTTAAATAGCCAGGTAGCTGGGGCTACCCCAGTAATTAGCCAGTTACTAGTGCTGCCCTCAGTAATTAGCCCGTTTTGCTAGGGCTGCCCTCAGTAATTAGCTAGGTAGGCCAGGGCCAGTAAGTAGCCAGCTGGGCCATTATGTATCCAGCTGGGCCATTATGTAGGCAAGCAGGGCCCGTATAAAGCCAGGCAGGACCAAATATAGGCAGGCAGGACCACTATGTAGCCAGGCAGGGCCGTATATAAGCAGGCAAGGCCACTTAAAAGGTAGGCAGGGTTTAGTATATAGGGAGGCAGGGCCAGTAATTAGGTAGGCAGGGGCCCGTATATAAGTAGGCAGTGCCAGTATATAGGCAGGCAGGGCCACTTAGGTAGGCAGGGCAGTATATAGGCAGGCAGGGCCAGTATATAGGTAGGGAGGCAGTATATAGCCAGGCAGGGCCATTATGTGGGCAAGCAGGGCTGATATATTTGGTAGGCAGGGCAGTAATATAGGTAGCAGGCAGGCTTATAAAAAAGGTAGGGGCAGTATATAGGTATGCAGGCAGGGCAGTATATAGGTAGGGCCGTATGGGGCAGTATATAGGAAGGCAGGGCAGTATGGGGCAGTATATAGACAGGCAGGGCTGTATGGGGCAGTATATAGCCAGGCAGGCAGTATGGGACAGTATATGCCAGGCAGGGCAGTATGGGCAGTATATAGGGCCAGGCAGGGCAGTATGGGAAGTATATAGCCAGGCAGGGCAGTATGGAGCAGTATATAGCCAGGCAGGGCAGTATGGGGCAGTATATAGGTATGCAGGGCAGTAAATAGGTATGCAGGGCAGTATATAGCCTGGCAGGGCATTATGGGGCAGTATATAGGTATGCTGGGCAGTATATAGGTATGCAGGGCACTATATAGCCAGGCAGGGCAGTATGGGGCAGTATATAGGTATGCTGGGCAGTATATTGGTTATCAGGGGCAGTATAAACCAGGGGGGCAGATGGGGCAGTATATAGGTATGCAGGCAGGCTAAGCTTTTTAAAAAAAGTAATAAAACCAATACTTACCTGAAGTCTCTGCCCTCTTCTCCTCTTCCCTCCTCCGGTTGCGGCCTGCTCACTCCCGGTGCGGGCAGCGGAGCAGGCGCGCGATGACGTCATCACATCGCGCACCTGCCCCAAGGCCTCCTGGGAGCTGAACAGATGGGATCAATAGATCCCCGCTGTTCAGCCTCGGCTGCTCCCTGCACCGCGCGGTGCAGGCGGCGGCCGTGATGGCTGCATGGCTGGGTCGGTGACCCGGCCGTGCAGCGAGGGGGACCTGTCGGCCTCTTGCCACAGGGGTCCAGTCGCAGATGCGACCATTGCGGCCCCTGTGCGTGCGCCGGCATTCGGGGCCCGCCGGGGGGGAAACACCGGCCCCCTCGGCGGGCGCTCCGAATCGGCCCTCCCAGTTTGCCCTATGGGCAGTCCAGGCCTGGCAGTGTAGGTGTGAGGAGTATATCCTTTTACCTATGTGCACTAGGCGCTCTTAATCCATTTCCACTGGTTATGAAAAGTAAAACTTCACTTTTAATCTATATTTCTAAAACTACATATGTTCCCATTCCAATTGCTAAAACTATACAACTGTTCTCACTCTAATACTACTATAAAAGCAATCCATCCATTTCTGCTAAACAATTGTTTAAATGACTAGCTATAGTCCTATATTACAACACATTTGCAGTATGCAATATATAATTATAGCTGCGCAGTAATGACCTAAAATACAATCATTAACTCCCCCAACATGATTCTCTGACTACTGGCATCTTCAGGGGTTCTGTGAGGAGGAGGCTACAGTGGTCTATAAATGAGGAGGAGGCTACAGTGGTCTATAAATGAGGAGGAGGCTACAGTGGTCTATAAATGAGGAGGAGGCTACAGTGGTCTATAAATGAGGGGGAGGCTACAGTGGTCTAAATGAGGAGAAGGCTACAGTGGTCTATAAATGAGGAGGAGGCTACAGTGGTCTATAAATGAGGAGAAGGCTACAGTGGTCTATAAATGAGGAGGAGGCTACAGTGGTCTATAAATGAGGAGGAGGCTACAGTGGTCTATAAATGAGGAGGAGGCTACAGTGGTCTATAAATGAGGAGGAGTCTACAGTGGTCTATAAATGAGGAGAAGGCTACAGTGGTCTATAAATGAGGAGGAGGCTACAGTGGTCTATAAATGAGGAGAAGGCTACAGTGGTCTATAAATGAGGAGGAGGCTACAGTGGTCTATAAATGAGGAGGAGGCTACAGTGGTCTATAAATGAGGAGAAGGCTACAGTGGTCTATAAATGAGGAGGAGGCTACAGTGGTCTATAAAGGAGGAGGAGGCTACAGTGGTCTTTAAATGAGGAGGAGGCTACAGTGGTCTATAAATGAGGAGAAGGCTACAGTGGTCTATAAATGAGGAGGAGGCTACAGTGGTCTATAAATGAGGAGGAGGCTACAGTGGTCTATAAATGAGGAGGAGGCTACAGTGGTCTATAAATGAGGAGGAGTCTACAGTGGTCTATAAATGAGGAGAAGGCTACAGTGGTCTATAAATGAGGAGGGGGCTACAGTTTTTCATATGTGAGGAAGGGCCTGCAGTAGTCTATAGGTGAGAAGGGGGCTGCAGGGATCTATACAGTGTCATACTGGAGTGCATAGGGCCGAGAGGTGGAGTTGATTCTAGGGGCCCACCAGTTGAGCTGTTTCTGGGCTCACCGGTGAAGTCTATTTTAGGGGCTTACCCCACCACTACTGTAAATGACTGTAGATGCCACTTGCTTTTTGCCTCTCTTTCTCTGCTTTTTTGCATCATCTGAGGATGTATATGCAGTTAAAAAACAACTCCAGGTTGCCCACGGGGGTTGCAGCTATTCACTTGTAGGTTGCCAAAGCTGTTGTCCCCAGGCACTCACATAAATGCTTAACTAGTGATAAATTTGGCAATTGGGCAGATTTAGTTCATGTAGCTATCTGGTATAGCTATTCCTGGGAAGCCTTTGCTGCGTGAGGGTGAGCTTTTCCTGCTCATGCCAGTTAGAAGCCCTGCATTGAGAGGTCGCAGAATGTCCTGCATATATCGCTGGAGCTGTTAGTGTACAGTTCCAGCCTGTAGCAATCCAGGTTTCTCTTTCACGACACAACTGCAAACAAAGGCAACAGTGGCTGTCAATGACAGGACACATAATGGGTGCTGTGACGCCAAATATCCAGCTGCTAAGTGCCTGCAAATGGTCCAGGCAGAGACAAGCCTGCAGTGGGGAAAAAAGTATTTAGTCAGCCACCAATTGTGCAAGTTTTCTCATTTAAAATGATGAGAGAGGCTTGTAACTGACATCATAGGTAGACCTCAACTATGAGAGACAAAATGAGAAAACAAATCCAGAAAATCACATTGTCTGATTTGGAAAGAATTTATTTGCACATTATGATGGAAAATAAGTATTTGGTCACCTACAAACAAGCAAGATTTCTGGCTCTCACAGACCTGTAACAACTTCTTTAAGAGGCTCATCTGTCCTCCACTCATTACCTGCAGTAATGGCACCTGTTTGAACTTGTTATCAGTATTCACATGCGTGTTCAATACATTTTTGGATACATTTTCAATCCAAAAACAGGAATTCAAAAGCGCTGCATAAAACGCATCCAAAACGCGTCCAGTACGTATCCAACACACAGATGCATATTTGGATACGTATTTGGTGAGGCAGAAACTCACCATAGAGTTTTAAATAGAGTGTCTGCTGTGTCAAACAGATCAAGAATTGACATGTCAGTTCTTTGAATGGATCCGAAAGACGCATCAGAAAGACATGTAAAACATACATCATTTGAAAGATGATATGTGTTTTACATTGAAAGTAATGTAAATCACACTGCATATTGTTTGGGTCTATTTAGGGTCCGAAACACAGATCCAAACACACATCTAAAAACATATCCAAAATTATATTGAATACGCCGTGTGAACATACCCTAAGTTTATCATGTTGGCAAAATGTCTTTGAGGCATGTCTATCAGTCAATGATATCTCACCAAGTGGTACACTACCCTAAAGTAGCCTCTGAAAGCCTTTATACAGCAAAGCAGAAAATACCCTCTTGTGGCAAGACCCAGTGTCTAATCAGACCAGACATAATCATTTACAGATCTGCCTGAGACATAATTGCAGCAATGAGACATTTCTATCTGGGTGCATTATTTTTTTATCAATGGGTGTATAATTTATTAACTTTTATAAACATTTTCTGGGTGGTGTACTGGAAAAAAAAACATTTAGTTTGCTATTTTAAACATTTTAAATTTAGCACCACTCAACGTGTAGCATAAATTACATTAGCTGTATTCTTTGGGTTATTATGATTACAGTGATACAAAATCATTTGGTATTAGTTGGTATATGTTTCACTATATTGTGACAACCATGACTTGTATGATGGCTTGTTTGTTGTGGGCCATGGTTTAGTACTGTTTTGGAATACATAACACAGTTTAATCTTACTTTTCTGGAGGCAAAGTGTCCAAAATACAGTAGTTCTGGCATTGTTATTTATTTTTTTACAGCATTTATCATGCTATATAAATCATACTTTGGTTTTACAGTACAGGTATGCATGATGTGATAGCCATAATGAAAACTTTTAATTTCATTTTATTTTTATACCTAAAAAAACATTATTTTATTGTGTTTTTTTAATACCATCTCTTGATGGCTCATTTAATGCACAGCAATTCTCCTGTATTGCAGGGTAAAGATTACAGTCATACTATTAGGCCCTGCCTCTGAATGGGAATACTCCTGATTGGTATGTATTTTGTTGTGTAATACACATTTCCCTTTTTTCATTGTGGATTTTGCTACATTTATGGATGTGGATTAGCCCCGTTGGTATGGGGATAATCTAGATCCTGGATCCTCATGCTATTCTCTACCTAAATGTGGGCAGAAAACATGTGAATAACTGTATGTTGTTTTTTTTTTTTTAAATCTGCTTCATAAACAGTATAGGTGGTAGTTCTTAGGGTACGTTCACACAATGTACTGCAGCGGCGCGGAGGGATTGGCAGCTCGCCAGTCCCATTGACATTCATCACTCGCGGCGAATATGCGCCGCGAAGAATTGACATGTCACTTATCTCCCAGCGCGTATCGTATTGTACACGCGGGGGGACAAGGCGTAATCTATAGTTCTCTAGGAGAACTATGGATTACCGTAATTTCGGTGCGCATTTCGCCTGTATTAGAGCACAAATACGCCGAATTTACGCCATGTGAACATACCCTTAGCGTGAACTGTGATGTGTAATATGTTTTAGGCTTTAGGCTTTCTTGTATATTCTGATTTAAAATATGCAAGAATATTTTAACACGTGAGTAAAACATAACTAATCTGTGCATGGATAAAAACTAAAATGATAAATTGTCCCCTAACCTAAAAGCTCTATATCGGGGCCCAATTCTGTCCTGCATATATTCCTGAAAAAATCTAGACAAAATGCATTTTATTGCGTGCAGACTCATCTGCCTCATCTAAAAGAAATACAAAAAAAAGAACAAATAATAGAACTGTACCCTTGTCAGCAGATCAGTACATTTGTCTAATACATTGTTGCAAAATACTTATGAACACAACAAAATAATCTCTGTTTAACCAGTTCATGACCAAGCTAGTCTGCTGGTTTCAAATTATAAGGTCAAGTTTAAAGGGGTTGTCTCACTACAAAGAATAGCTTTTAAGATGAAAGGAAAACTAAATGAAGACGTTTTCCAAATATATTGCCTTGTTCATCTTTATTTGTTAAGGAGCTACAAGTGATTCTATCACTTTCTGAGGGCTTTCAGGTTACTCAAGTGACCGACCTGTGTACTCCTTCTCCCTTGTTGTTTGTTCTATCTGATAGCAGGGAGTGATGTCATCACACAGGTCCCAGTGTGAGAGCTTGTGTGTTATCTGATCTTTCAGAAAAAAAGACAGTAATTACTCTACTGTTTACATTAGCTCAGTTGATTCTCTGGACCTCATAGGAGGTAATGTATTTAATCTAGACTAATAAACAGAGAAGTCTGAATACACAGAGCTCATATGCTAATTACAGACAGCTAGACCAGGAAGTGACAGAGCAAAGCAGCATTTTTTCATCCATGCATCCTATGAAACTTTGAGATGAGACAAAAAATACTTGGAAATAAAGGGCAACACCACAAAGTAAGCATCCACAATTTTTCAATGGGGCAAAAGGTTTTATTGTGTTTTTTAATATTTGATCTTTTGACAGCTTATATAACACATAGCAATTCTCCTGTATTGCAAAGTAAGGTTTATAGTAATCCCATTCTCATGAATCGCATAAACTACACACAGAAATAAAACAATTTTTAAATCCTCAACACACTCATTTTGTAGTGGAAGAGCCACAGATTTTCAAAGCAAATGTCATCACTTGTGAAACAAAAATTGAGATGTGAGACTAATCTGTGGTTAACCCATAACAAAATTCACATGAAAAACTACAGTGGACATTTTGCATCATGTTTGGACCTAGCTTTATTCAGTGTACGATAAATTGTTCTGCAACTTTTCGGGGCTAATTTTTTATGCCAGATATGGCAATCCCTAGGTGTACAAAAAAATGCATTGTTTTGTGAGATCTCATTTGCAAAAAAGTTATGACCTTTTGGCATTTTTGTGCAGCTCTCACATGGTTTGTTTTTTGGCTTGATGAGAATGGGCACCCAGCAAATTAACTATTATTTACTGCTAAAATTGACATAAGTTGCATCAGAACTATACACAATCTCAGAGTTTGTGTACATTTCAGTTTCTGGCACATGCACAGCCATTTATTAAGCGGAAGCTTCCCCTTAAAGGGGTTATTTCACTACTTTGATTCATCTTGTTTAATTTTTTAATTCAGAGGCATGTTTACTGGTTACTACTGGCCTGCTGTTTTGAGCTGCTGAGGACACCAGGTCTGTATCTATAGCAACCAGCACTAACAGCAGATCAGGAGAGATTGAACAGGTCTGTAGCTACAGCAACCTGATGCAGCCCATACAAGAGGGGATATCTAGGAATAGGTAGGACACTGTTAATGGACACATGCTGCAAAGTGACTTGTTTTTGGAAGATCTTTAAGATAAAAAGCTATCCTTGTAGTGAGACAACCCCTTTACGTTTTTGCATCTTACTCTGATATACTTTGGCCACTGGTATAGCAAATGTCGGTCTTTAGTAAATTCCCCACTTTGTGTTTTTCTGCTTGCTGTCATTTAGGGAAAAGGTTTTGTTTACACCTACAGATTAATACATTTTAACTGCACTGATTCAGTGTTGCAAACTGTCAAGACAAGAGAGATTTGTGCTACTGATGTATTTAGTTCAAGGAGAATTGTGTGGACTGGATACAATTGTAACAAACTCTCAGCTATGAGCAGTGGGGAAGGAGCTTTGAATTTCAAGAAGAATGTTCCAATCTATTGACAGTCAGAAGATGTTTTATAAATGGCGACTTAACCTTTACCAACATTTGATGCACATTTACATATGATATCAGTAAGTGGGTATGAAACTTGCTCACTTGTTGAGTCTTCGTCATATTTGGTGTCTGCTGGCTGTTAACTACAGCTGACACCTGCTATTAGGGGCTGACATCAGAAATAACTCCGATCTTGGACATTTAACCACATTGATTCAATGGTAAATGGATCTGTGGTATCTAAATGTTAACAAACAGCGGTCCCCTATGAACCTTCTCACAACACGACTTGATGTGCATGCTGGTTTTCATGGCAGCTATGGGACTACTTTAATGAAGGCCCAGTTTATTCTCTTCTCCCCTAGTTATCCTATGCCAATCCCTGCTCATGAGTCCATGCTTCTTTTAATAAATGTCAATATCCTACTGGCTGCTGATTGAAGTTGCATCCTATTATGTAGTTTATAATCTATAAGAACACCCAGCTCAACAAGCAATTTACCCTGTATTTTTCTCCCCCTAGGACATATGGTGCATGCAGATTATTAGTACCCAGATGAAGAACTTTACATTTATCTACTTTGAACCTTATTTGCCAAGTGGATGCCAAAACACTCAGTGTGTTCAGGTCTGCTTGCAACTTATGAACATCTTCCATAGATTGCACTATACTGCATAGCTTGGTGTCATCAGCAAAAATAGAAACAGTGCTATTAATCCCCTCCACTATATCATTAATAAATACATTGACTCAAAGCTGAATTAGTACTGTGCTTTGGGGCACAACACATAAATACAGGGACCATATAGAGTAGGAAACATTTACCACCACTCATACTGCCACTAATATTTCTTACTCTATAGACTTAAATTTACCCAATGGGTGATTACGAGGGACTGTGTCAAATACTTTTGCAAAGTCTGCGTACCACCCTCAAACCAATGGGCAGGTAGAGTGGGTCAACCCAGTTTTAGGTACCTACCTGTGACATTTTGTATCCGCCCGTCAGGATAACTGGTCTGTACTCCTCCCCGGGGTGGAATTCTCGGATAATTCCCTAGTCTCTGAGTCCGCTGGACCCTCTCCCTTTTTTATTGTGTTTGGGCTACATCCCCGCCCGCCTCTCCCTCTGCCTACCTCGTGTCACGTTCCTGCTGTGGATGCCCAAGTACGGGAAATCAAGGCACTCTTTCTACGGGCCTCCACTCGCACCAAAGTCCAGGCCGACAGGTACCGGAGACCTCCGCCCATTTTTAAGCCGGGTGATAGGGTTTGGTTATCTGCCAAGTACATTCGCGGCGGTGCCCAGTTACAAGTTGTACATGAAAAAACTTTGAGACTCTCGGTTCACATATTTTGATCAAAAGATGTTTAAAACTGCCCACGACTTTCAACGTGATCTCAAATCGGCAGTCCTATGCTATCTTTACCTCTCAATCGAGCCAATCAGGCCTCCCACTGGGTCAACCGACCTCCATTATTCAGAGAGAAAAAATAAAAACCACCCAACCTGCAAGCTGCCCTTCTTATGACAGCCTGTGAGAGTGGGCGGGGACAGAAACCCAAAATGGAAGCACCCCTTCCTTCCCATATAGGTTAAAATCAATGTACACCAAGTATAACGTATGTTTCTGCACACAAAAACATTTCTGAAAAAACATATGCAAACTCTGGTGCCACTGGCAGGGCTAGCGGCACACATGTAATATATACATGTACGCACACAGACCGCCGCCAGCGCACATTTCTGCAAAAAGGGCAATACACTACGTGGAAATCCGTAAAGAAGCATTTATGCTATCTATCATACATGAAAAAACTTTGAGACTCTCGGTTCACATATTTTGATCAAAAGATGTTTAAGCTGCATAAATGCTTCTTTAGGGATTTCCACGTAGTGCAATTACAAGTTGGTCCCTAAATATTTGGGCCCTTTTGTGTTACTTCGGCAACTAAACCCGGTGTCCTACAAGCTTCTCTTGCCTCCCACTCAGCTTGTCGAGAACGCATTCCATGAGTCTCTTTTCAAGCCTGTGGTGCTGAATCGCTTCTCCCGTGGATCTGTCTCGCCTTCCCACAGGGGGGTCCGGCACGGGTGCCGCGGCTGCCTGCGACCATCCCCCTGCTGCTTGGGCGCCGGCTCACTTACCCGTCCACGCTCCTGTGTACGCTGATCCTGCCTGTCCCGCAGCCGCGCATGTACCCGATGCTTATGGCGCAAGCGCGTGCGACGGCTGGTCTGGATTTAAAGGGCCAGCGTCCTGGTAATTGGTCTATTGTCGGGCGCTGGTCCTATTTAAGGAATACGCCCCCAGCACTCTCTGCCAGTTCATTGGTGTGCGTTACCTTGCCTAGAGAGTGTTGGAAGTCCTGTCTGATTATCCGTGTACCAGTCATGTTTATTTACAGACACGATAATTTGTTTATACCACTACTTTTGGGGGTGGATCGAGGGTGATCTATAATACTGTCGCCTGTTATGTTATTATATGTTAGACTTTCTATTTTTTCATTTTATTTTTTCAGCTTTCCATTTTTTCATTACTTCATTCTTTTACTATTTTCATTTGTTTTGGCTTCCTATTATATATATTTATTTCCTCTTCATTGATTTCCTACTTTGTCACATTTTCTACATTTTGTCCAGTATATTCTGTTTAGTTTACTTTGCTTCGGTTTTTCATATTATTCATACAGTTACATGTTACCACTCTCCTTTTTTCCCTATCCTCTTTATGTCTAGTTAGCTATATACCTTGTTTTCCTTTGTTCTTTATGTCTTTCTTCTCCTGTGCTGCCAATTTTATATGATTTTGATTCCACCCTACATATTCCTTCTATATACTAGGTCCTCCCTTTATTCTTTCTACCTTGTCTTTGTTGGCTATTCATACTTAATTCTGATTTAATCCAAAACCTTATTCTTATTTTTGTCTCCATTTACCCCTTCTGATGCTTCTCACCCACTTTCTCCCTCAACATGTACTTTATTTATAAACCAACTCCACCTTTTGTTCGCTTGGTCTGTACTCCCTTACTATTCCATCTTCTCTAGATTTCTAGATTCTCCATGCATCTATCGAAACAGTGCCTGTAAGACACAGGCACTGTTGTAGTCTGTATGACCCAAACATCCGGGTTTCTGTATTGCGCATGCGCACTTGCTCCAAAATAGAACTCAGGAAAAGAACAAACTGAAAAACTGACACAGGGCAGAACTTAACCAGAAAACTAAGGACCAACAGGGCTTTAGCTAACTGGGTACAGAGAACTAAATCAAAACAATGTAGAAGAGGACTAAATACATAAGATACTAGAAACAGAATGTAAGTAGAACACAAGACTCAAACTCTCAGCAAAACAGTATACTCTGCATCAGACACAAAATAACATCAGCTTTATAGAGGGCTAGAAATCAACCATTCCCTCTAATTGACTTTCCATATGTGCCAGATGGTCAGGCTTTGAGTCCGAAGAGTTGTTTGAGGTACTTGCAATGCAGCTGCTTTATGTAATCTAGTACGCAGGAAAAGACAAAATGGCAAGAGGATTCCTGCCATTTGTAAAATAAGCTATCCGCCTGCTATCATATCAGCTATCACAGGGTCAACTTGAATATCTGCCTTGGTTAAAAGGAAAATCTAGCTACCATTCTGTGGATAGCATAGTGATTGAAACAAAAGAAATATTACAAAGATGTAAAGAACTCACCTGCCCACCTTCCTGCTGGTCATAGGAGAAGGGTGCCAAGAAGGCAGTCTGCAAGGCAGACTTAGGGTATGTTCTCACGGAGTATTGCAGGCATGTAGTGGTGTATACTGTGCGCCATGCTTTACGCCTGCAATATGCTGGTTGCTTGAGAAGTACATGCTGGTCAGTGCATACTTCTAAATTGCTCTCACTGACATTCACTTTCTCGCCGGGAAGAAGTCACATCTCGCTTCTTTCTCCCGGTGCGTATTGTGTGCCGGTGAAAATGGCAGGCAGTTCTCAATGAGAGCTATGAACTACCATATTTGCGGGCTGCACTCTGGGCATATTGCAGCGCAATTACTCGCCAAAATATGACCGCAAATATGCCATGTGACACACCCTTATACCACGGATCAGATAGTGAGCTGGACTCATTGGGCGACATGTATGAAGAATGGCGCGTTGAGGCTTCCGTTTTCATGTTTTTTTCGTGAAAACTGCGCCTGATGTATGTCGGTCTTGAAGTGCACTGATAAATGCGGAGTAAAGTTCCCTACGCCTCGCCTGTGTGTGAGACGCATTGCGGAACTTAGGCACATAAGGAATGCGCCTAACATGTATTAAGTTTAGAGACAGACTGGAAATCAGTGAAAAATCATTAAGCATGTTAGTGAAGAGCAAAAATGTAAATACGTCCGTAAATACGTACGCAAATACATCCGTATTTTCCATTGGTATTAATTCTAAGCTAATTGTTCATTATTTTAGGCTGATTTGGTGATGTATTTGTGAACGTAAATACGTCCGTAAATACGACCCGAAATAAGCTGTGGGAACATAGAAATCCTGCTTGGAGGACCACAGGTCCCAGCAAGACCTGTGCTGTGCTGGCTCT
Source organism: Phyllomedusa bahiana (assembly GCA_025379985.1). Lineage (NCBI taxonomy): Eukaryota > Metazoa > Chordata > Amphibia > Anura > Hylidae > Phyllomedusa > Phyllomedusa bahiana. The sequence continues at coordinate 39,870 of JAODAL010011610.1, read as the reverse complement.
TGCTGTATATACTAAATAGAGTAAAAAGCGAAAGAAGTAAAAATACATCTTAAATTTTTGGTATTAAAAAGGACAAAAATTAACATCAGTACAACATCATCATTTGGGTTATTTATTGTAAAATTATTTAATTTTTTACCGTATTTTTAAGACCTTTTATAGCTGAATTTCTTTCTTTGGAGATCGTATATATATTTCCTTTAATTTTAAATGATCAACTTTTTCAATACATTGAATTCGTTTTTATGCAACTTTGATATTTATCTTTATTTATGAATTAATTTTATAGACAACTCATTTTTAATAGTGTAGTGTTGAAACAGTAGACCTAGAGCACATTTTGCCCCATTACAATAAGTTCTAGCTTCACTCTGCCCTCCTCCACTCAGGGAGGGCCACATTGAACTAAGTCTGCCTGTCGGAGCTGTAATGCGCCTCACTTTGCCAACCGGCATTCCTACATGCATCGGAGAATTTGAATCTGGTGCGTCCCGCCCCAGAACGCCCACAGCGCGTCCACAGCACACGCCCCTTCACGTTAGGCGCATTCCAAAGTGGCGAAGTTTGCGCCTAACATCGCATTTGAGCGTCCGACAGCGGAGTCAGTGAGGCGCAGTATACGCCTGAAAACAGGCGGAAAGCCCGATCATACATGTTGCCCATTATTTACACCTGGTTGATTCAACTGCTCACTGCCAGTTATAGAGCCTTGTGCTACCTGGTGTGTGGCTGCTGCTGTATTGTCCCTAGTTTCTGCCCCGGCTTGCTGTGACTACTGTCATCTCTTGAACGTCGTCCTGATTATTCTCCTTTGGTAATGACCTAGCTTTCCATGACTCCAGCTCGTCTACTGTTTTTGTCTTGATGCCTTTCTGACTTCTGGTTTTGACCTCTGTCCAGAGCGGGGCCGGACATGAGGGCGCAGCCCTGGAGGGAGGCCCCACATGACCCGGGGCGCCGACTCCAGCGTGGGTAAGGGAGTGTTGACGCGCAGCGCGCGACGTTCAGGGGGCGGGGTTATATAACTGCCGCCCCGTGCCGCGTGGCAGCACTCAGCGCAGAGGCAGCGTGAGAGTGAGGACCTCCTGCTTTGCGGCGCGCAAGTTTGGTATAATGGCGGCGGTGGAGGAGCTTCTGGAGCTGGCGATCGTGGGCATGAGTGGCTGCAGCAACAGGTGCAGGGAGCATTGGGGGGTGGGTCCTCGGCCTTACCCTCTGCTTCAAAAGGAGGAGGAGGAGAAAAGGAGATGGCGTCTGATACCGCAGACGTTTCAAAATTGGTTACAGGCATTCGCGATTTTAGCAAGTGTGATAGGGGAAAAAGCTCCTCAGAACTGTTCCGGATTATTCTGCTATCTGGATGCGATTGGGGAGGCTCATAGAGTGTACGGGGGCCAGGCTTGGCTCCGATACGAGGAGCAGTTCCGGCAGCAGAAGGCAGTTCGCCCTTCCATACGCTGGGACCACAAAGATATTGTGCTTTGGTTGAAGGTGATGGCTCCGACGAGGTACGGGCATTCCTTTCGAGATGGGCCCGGGGGTTCCGGGCAACATGGGGGAGCTGGCGCGGGCAGTGGATCCAATCAGAGTGGGAGTAGGACTGGAATCTGTTGGCAGTTCAACGACAACCAGTGTAGATTCGGGGGTAGTTGTCGCTTTAAACACATCTGTTTGATATGTAGCGCACCTCTCATGGAGCATCCAAATGCTTCCGGAAGGGGAAGTGTAGGGGTTCCGGCACTACGCATGGGGGAGACGCCAGTGAGGGTGGCCGCGATGGCGCCCTACCAAAGTAGGTACCCCGATCAGCGGGCGGCGTTGTTGTTGCGCGAGGGTTTCACGGTTGGTTTCAGGATTCCGCCTCCAGCGCATGAGGTGCCATTCATGTTGAAGAACTTGAAGTCTGCAATGTTGCATCTGAAGGTGGTTTCAGAGAAGCTGGCCAAGGAAGTTCAGTTGGGCAGGATGGCAGGCCCGAGGTGCCGTGTGCGGGCCTTATAGTTTCCTCGTTGGGAGTGGTTCCAAATAAGGAACCAAATAAATTCCGTTTAATCCACCACTTGTCTTTCCTAAAAGGTTGTTCGGTTAACGACGGGATTGACCCGGCATTATGTTCAGTGGAGTACACGTCTTTTGACGCAGCGGTTCATTGGGTTCGGCGTTATGGGAAGGGTGCGTTGATGGCCAAGACTGATATCGAGTCGGCTTTTAGGTTGTTGCCGGTTCATGCGGATAGTGTGAAGCTGTTGGGGTGTTTTTGGGGGGGGGGCCTTTTTGCGGACAGGTGTTTGCCAATGGGTTGTGCCATTTCCTGTTCGTACTTTGAAACGTTTAGCACTTTTTTGGAATGGGTGGTGCGGGATTTCCGGGGTTTCATCCATCATTCACTATCTGGATGATTTCCTGTGTGTTGGCCTAGTGGACTCTGGGGTTTGCGGTTCGCTGCTGGCTAACATGCAGTGGGTTGCGGGTCATTTTGGAGTCCCGCTGGCCCTGGACAATTTTTTGGGGGATTCAGATAGACTCGGTGGCAATGGAATGCCGTTTACCGGAAGAGAAGCTGGTGGCTATGAAACTGGAGGTTAGCAAAGCTTTGGCGGTGAAGAAGATTACATTGCGGGATCTGCAATCCTTATTGGGCAAACTAAACTTCGTTGTCGAATTATTCCGATGGGCAGGATTTTTTGCCGACGGTTGGCGGCCGTTACTTCGGGGGTGCAAGCACCGCACCATTTTATTAGATTGAAGTCAGACCCGAAGAAGGACCTGAGAGTGTGGCAGTCTTTTATAGTGCAATACAACGGTTGGTCCATTATTTTGGACAAGTCTGTGTGTAACGCGGACATTGACATCTTTACAGATGCGGCGGGCAGTGTAGGGTACGGGGCATTCTGTCAGGGGGAGTGCAACACTGGTAGCTGGCCAGCTAGTTGGGTGGAGTCGGGCCTGGTCAGGAATTTGGCGCTATTGGAGCTATTCCCGATAGTGCTGGCGGTTTAGATTTGGGGGGAAAAGCTGCGGAATAAGAAGGTTAGGTTCCATTGCGACAATTTGGAGGTGGTGCAGGCCATCAACACCCTGTCAGCTTTTCCCTTCCCCCACCGGGGGTTTGGGAATTGCTTCGGCGGCTAGTACTGCGTTGTTTGGGCTTGAACTTGTGGGTTGGGGCTGTCCATGTTCCGGGTGTACAGAACAATGTGGCTGACGCTCTATCTCGTTCACAGTGGCAGCGGTTTCGGAGCCTGGCCCCGGATGCATCGGCTATCGGCGTGGAATGCCCCAAGGAATTGTGGAGCGTGGTTACAATACCGCGGACCAGTTGTTCAGGTTGTCATTAACAAAAGGGGAGTTGGGAATCTTATTCTGCTACTTGGTACTTGTGGGAGTGCTGGGTGGAAGGCTTGGGGTCGATATCTTCGGATGAGGAGAGGGCTGCTGCTCTCTTTTGCTTTATAGGTCCTGCGGCTAACGAGGGTTGGTCAGTCTCGAGAGTTTCGAGGTTGATTTCGGGACTTGCTTTTGGCTTCAAGGCACGAGGGATACGGGACGTGACAAAGTCATTTTGGGCTTCGCAGGCATTAAAAGGTTTAATGCAGGGGCGGAGCTTGGTGGACGGACGGCGAATGGTGGTATTTCAGCTACTGGAGCGCCTGGGCCGTAGTTTGGGTGGGGTGTGTTCATCGGAATATGAAGAAGGGCTCTTTCGGCTGGCTTTTTCTTTAGCGTTTTTTGGCGCACTACGAATTGGAGAATTAGTTTCTCCTAGTAAACAGGTGTCGGGGGGACTGCGGACTGAGGACGTACAGCTTCTGGAGGACGGTTTGGAGCTGTGCGATCAAAGGGGCGTTGGGAAACGATTATGGCTGGGACGGGTTGAAGTGGCACTGATGTGTCCAGTGCGTTGTCTGGAATTGTATAGGAGAATGCGCCCGATGTCAGCCGGGCCTTTATTGGTGCACCAGGACAGGACATTTTTGTCTCGCTTCCAATTTAATGCGGTTTTTCAGACGTTGCTTGGGGGATATGGGTTTGGACCCTTCCCAATTGGCGCCGCATTCATTTCGTATAGGGGCTGCGACGGAGGCGGCTAGTCGTGGGCTGGATGTGGCGACGGTGCGGAGGATAGGCAGGTGGCAGTCAGATCGCTTGCGGCATTACATCCGGCCGCATTTGGCTCAGGGCCTACAAGTTTGAAGTGTACACAGGAGGGCAAAGGGTGGGGAGTGCTGTTTGGTGTCGGAATGGGTAGGGTCATCCCTTTACTGTTTCTGGCTTATTTCTTCATGACTGTTCTTTTTCTTTTATTTTGTTGCATGTGCTTCTTTTCAGGTGGGTCCTGCCGGCTGGTATGGATCTTTGGCCACTCATTTGTAGCGGCTTTACAGGCAAGTGGTCTCCAGCTTGGAGTCCCGAGGGAGGTGGCGACAATCCGATGGATCGGTAGGCGGAGCATGGTGTGGAACCAAGTCTTGCCAGCATTCTAGGAATTTGCCCAGTGGGATCGCCCTCCGGACGTCGTGGTGTTCCATGTCGTCGGGAATGATTTGGGTACTCGCCCGATTCTGGGGTTAATTATGGACATCCGGTACGATCTTTTACGGTTATGAAGGCAGTATCCGGGTTTGATTACAGTGTGGTCAGATATGGTCTGGCGTTGGTCGTGGCGTCATGCGGGTTCAGTAATGGGTGTTAACCGGGCACGGGTGAAGGTGAATCGTACAGTCGCGCTTTTTGTCGTGAGGAATGGGGGTTTTGTTGTGCGTCACAGGGAACTTGAGACGGGGGTGGTGATTTTTGGAGGGACGATGGGGTTCACCTGAATGCCGTGGGCTTGGATTTGTGGTCCTTGAGTATTAGGTAAGGTCTGGAAAGTGCGTTGGGCCTGTTGTGGGCATCGCTTTCATGAGGAGTTATGAGTCGCTTGCTATGGCGGGTTGGGGGTCCTGGGAGTCAGTGGAAAATGGTGGGGCTGGGTGTGACGGCTGAGGGCAAGCTACTGGAGAAATGGTGGAAAATGGTCACCAGGCTTGGTCGAGGGTTATGGTAACTCCAAGGACCTCAGCCCCAAGTGTTTAACTAGGAAGGTTTGTTTAAAGGTGGTTATGAGAGGTCTAATGGGTATAGGGGAACTGTACTCATTTGTTTTGATTATTTGTGTGTTTATGTTATGTTAATAAAATGGATGCTGTGGCCAATACATCCAAGCTACATCTCTACGTCGTTATTGGGGGGATGCGGGGGGGTGTTGGTCCAGCAGAGATAGGCGCTGCACAGGGTCAAGAGCGGGACCGGACATGGGGGCGCAGCCCTGAAGGGAGGCCCCACATGACCCGGCGCGCCGACTCCAGCGTGGGTAGGGGAGGGATTACGCACGGCGCGCGATGTGAGGGGGGCGGGGTTATATAACCGCCACCCCGCTCCGCGCGGAAGCACTCAGCGCAGAGGCAGCGTGAGAGTCCCGCCCTCCCTCCCTTATTTGGTAGTTTCAGGGGGAGTCTAGCTGGAGTTTTAGATGACCGGTACCTGAGGTGGTGGTTTGGGGGGTTTGATACACGTGTCGCAGTGGCTGGCGGGTTGGGGGTCCTTGGTGTCAGTGGAAATTGGTGGGGGAGTCAGGTTTGGGCTTGGCTCCTAATTGGAATTGACCGGTCTGGCGAAGGTTTGGGCTCCGCAGGGCAGGGTCCTTGGGAGCAGGTGAACAGTGGTGAGCCACCTGAGGTGATTTTGGTGCCCTTGGGCTGGGTATGACGGCTGAGGGCAAGCTACTGGAGAAATGGTGGAAAATGGTCGCCAGGCTTGGTCGAGGGTTATGGTAACTCCAAGGACCTCAGCCCCAAGTGTTAAACTAGGAAGGTTTGTTTAAAGGTGGTTATGAGAGGTCAAATGGGTATAGGGGAACTGTACTCATTTGTTTTGATTATTTGTGTGTTAATGTTATGTTAATAAAATGGCTGCTGTGGCCAATACATCCAAGCTAAGTCTCTGAGTCGTTATTGGGGGAATGTGGGGGTATGTTGGTCCAGCAGAGATAGGCGCTGCACAGGGTCATGTACCTGACTACCTTCTACCTGCCAGTCCCACCAGTCAGTGACTACTCTGCGAACACAACCTGGGGATATGCAGCGGTGAAGCCCAGATCCCTGTTATGTAGGGCTTAAGGGTAAAGACCCAGGGGTGCCAATAGGGCAGTACGGGCATTACTCCTGTCAGGGGCCCTGTAAAGACCTGCTATCTCTAAGACTCCGCCAAATTGAGTAATGAATGCCATGTCTGGCTGCGGAGACGCTGGTTCTTGACAGAAAAGTCTCTCACCACTTGGTTACAAAAGAGTCGTGCAGTGGAAACGGCAAGTTCTTCAGCAACACACAGTATGTCACAAAGGAGCGGCTGATCTCATTGGTGGACATGACCTGACCACTTGTGTGATAATGCTAAGGACAGGGCTCTATGTGGCAGAGACAGTAGGCCTCATTTATGAAAATTGTCCAAGTGTAAGACTGTCGTTGTTGCTCATAGCAACCATTTACAGCTCAGCTTTCATTTCTTTTACTGCTCTGAAAAACTGAAAGCTGAGCTCTGAAGGGTTGCTATGGGCAACAAGGATAGTCTTACACTTAGAAAGTTTTCATAAATAAGGCCCAGTGTGTACAATGATGTAAAGAAAAAAATCAGTGGAAGGTCAAAGTCTGAAATATGATAGACTGAAGTGTGAGATGCCAGTGGCAGGGCATCTGGTGCATGTGTACAGAGTGAGGACTACTGTTTGTGTGCTAGGAGTTGTAGTGAATAGCCACAGAGACAGTAAGGATATATTCACACAACATAATTTTGAAGCTTAAATTTACACTTCAAAATACGCCTTATTCGAGTCATATTTTTTGAAAAGTGTGGAGCATATTTTGAGATGTTTACAGGCCAAAAAATGCTCTACTATTGTTTCTATGGGGATTTCACTCACGGAAGCGCCTCAAGAATTGACAAGGCACTTAAATTTACATATGTGTAAATACGTGTCGTGTGAATGATGGCGTGTATATTTCATTGGAACCAATGACAGCTGCATAGAACATTGCTTGAAGCTTTTTTTGGGATGCATTTCAGTGCAAAATATTCCCCAAAATAAGATGAAAATGACAAATCCTAACAATTTGAGGACTTGCAGACTTTCTTCACAGGTTTCACAATTACAATTTCTTCTTACACTTTACACATACAGTTCACTTGGCTTCTGTTACCATATGCATTTCCTTGCCTCATTTTCAGTTAAATTGTTCACAATTGGAGAAGTGCTCAACAAAACTCAAATGGCCACCTAGCTCTCCCTCCTGCCCAGCTCCCAAACCAAAGGCCTAACTGGGTGCACATATGGTGACCCCATCATAGTGGCTAAGGCTTCCCTGTAAACCAGCCACCATGCATGGCCTGCAGCGATAAGCTCTCTCAAACGCTCTCTAATTCTCTGTATGACTGCCTCTACTGATCAGGGACATGACCCTGTGCAGCGCCTATCTTTGCTGGACCAACACACCTGCCCCACATCCCACCTACAATAACGACTCAGAGACATAGTTTGGATGTATTGGCCACAGCAGCCATTTTATTAACAAAACATTAACACACAAGTAATCAACCAAATGAGTACAGTTCCCCTATACCCATTCAACCTCTCACAACCAACTTTAAAGACCTTTCAAGTTAAACACTTGGGGCTGAGGTCCTTGGAGTTACCATAACCCCCGACCAAGCCTGGCGACCATTTTCCACACTTCTCCAGTACCTTACCCTCAGCCGTCACACCAAGCCCAAGGGCACCAAAACCACCTCAGGTGGCTCACCACTGTTCACCTGCTCCCAAGGACCCTGCCCTGCGGAGCCCAAACCTCGCCAGACTGGTCAATTCCAATTAGGAGCCAAGCCGAAACCTGACTCCCCCACCAATTTCCACTGACTCCAAGGACCCCCACCCCGCCACAGCAAGCGACTCATGACTCCTCATGATCGCGACGCCCCCACCAGCCCCAACGCTCTTTCCACACCTTCCCTAATACTCAAGGACCACAAGTCCAAGCCCACGGCATTCAGGTGGACCCCATCATCCCTCCAAAAATCACCATCCCCCGTTTCAAGTTCTCTGTGGCGCACGACAAAACCCCATTCCTCGCTACGAAACGCGAGATCGTACGATTCACCTTAACCCGGGCCCAATTAACCCCCAACACCGAATCCGCGCGACGCCACGACCGCCGCCAGACCATATCGGACCACACTGTAACCAAACCCAGATATTGCCTCCACAACCGTAACAGATCGTATCGGATGTCCCTAATTAACTCCCGAAGTGGGCGATTACCCAAGTCGTTCCCGCCGACATGGAACACCACCACGTCCGGAGGGAGATCCCACTGGGCATATCCCTGAAAAGCCGGCAGAACCTGGTTCCATATCATGCCCCACCTACCGATCCATCGGATTGTCGCCACCTCCATCGGGACTCCAAGCTGGAGACCACTCTCCCGTAGAGCCGCTCGTTGTGCTCCCCAATGCACAAACGAGTGGCCAAAATTCCATACCAGCCGGCGGGACCCACCTGAAAAAAGAAGCAAAATGCAACAAATAAAGAGAACAACAGTTGTGCAATTTCAACTTGATGAGACCACTTCAAGCTAGTAGGCCCTGAGCCAAATGCGGCCTGATGTAAAGCCGGAAGCGATCTGACTCCCACCTGCCTATCCTCCGCACCATCGCTGCATCCAACCCCCGACTAGCTGCCTCCGTCGCCGCCCCTATACGAAACAAATGCGGAGCGAATTGGGAAGGGTCCAAACCCACCTCCACCAAGCAGTGTTTGAAAACCACATTAAATTGGAAGCGAGAAAAATATGTCCCATCCTCGTGCACCAATAAAGGCCCAGCTGACAACGGGCGCCTCCCCCTATACGCTTCCAGACACCGCACAGGGCACATCTACTCATCCCAGCCATACTCGTTTTCCAATGCCCCTCTGATCCGTCTTGGACTTCCAAACCCACAACTCCATGCCCCTGAACATCCCCACTCCGCAGCCCCCCGGCCACCCGTTTACTGGGAGAGACTAATTTTCCGATTCGCAGTGCGCCAAAAAATGCTAACGAAAAGGCCAGCCGAAAGAGTCTGCCTTCAGAATCCGATGAACACACTTCACCCAAGCTACGTCCCAGACGCTCCAGCAGCTGAAATACCACCGGCCGCCGACCGTCCACCGAACTGCGCCCCCTCCTCAAACATTTTAACGCCTGCGCGACCCAAAACGACTTCATAACGTCATGCATCCCACGTGCCTTGAAGCCAAAGGCAAGGCCCGAAATCAACCTTAACACTCTCGATACTGACCAACCCTAGTTAGCCGCACGACCTATAAAGCAAAAAAGGGCAGGCGCCCTCTCTTCCTCCAAAGATATCTGCCCCAAACCTTCTACCCAGCGCTCCCACAATTGCCAAGAAGCCGAATACAATTCCCAAGTCCCTCTAGTTAATGATGACCTGAACAACTGGTCCGCGGCATTGTAACCACGCTCCACAATTCCTTGGGGCATTCCACGCCGATCGCCGATGCATCCGGGGCCAGGCTCTGAAACCGCTGCCACAGTGAACGAGATAGAGCATCAGCCAAATCGTTCTGTACCCCCGGCACGTGGACAGCAACCACCCATAAATTCAAACCCAAACAGCGCAGTACAAGCCGTCGCAGCAGTCCGACCACTGGTGGAGAAGAAGCTGACTGGGAGTTGATGGCCTGCACCACCCCCAAGTTATTACAATGGAACCTAACCTTCTTATTACGCAGCTTCTCCCCCCAAATCTCCACTGCCAGCACTATGGGGAACAGTTCTAAAAGCGCCATATTCCTAACCAAACCCGACTCCACCCAACTAGCTGGCCAGCTACCAGCGCTCCACTCCCCCTGACAGAATGCACCGTACCCTACACTACCTGCCGCATCTGTAAAGACGTCGATATCCGAGTTACTCACTGCCGCGTCCAAAATAATGGACCGACCATTGTATTGCGACAAAAAGGACTGCCACACTCTCAGGTCCTCTTTCATTTCTGCCTTCACTCTAATAAAATGCTGTGGTGCTTGCACCCCTGAAGTAGCTGCCGCCAAACGTCGACAAAAAACCCTGCCCATCGGAATTATTCGACAAGCAAAGTTCAATTTGCCCAATAAGGATTGCAGATCCCTCAATGTAATTTTCTTAACCGCCAAAGCTTTTTTAACCTCCCCCTTCAAAGCCACCAGCTTTTCTTCCGGTAACCGACATTCCATTGCCACTGAGTCTATCTGAATCCCCAAAAAGTTCAGGGTGGTGGCGGGACCCTCCGTCTTGTCTGGGGCCAGCGGGACTCCAAAATGACCCACAACCCACTGCATGTTGGCAAGCAGCGACCCGCAAACCCCAGAGTCCACTGGGCCAACACACAGAAAGTCATCCAGGTAGTGGATGATCAAAGAGACCCCAGACACTTCCCGCACCACCCATTCCAAAAAAGTGCTAAAAGCTTCAAAGTACGAACAAGAAATGGCACAACCCATTGGCAAACACCTGTCCGCAAAAAACGCCCCCTCCCAAAAACAGCCCAATAACCTCACACTGTCCGTGTGAACCGGCAACAACCTAAACGCCGACTCTATATCAGTCTTCGCCATCAACGCACCCTTCCCATAACGCCGAACCCAGTGAACCGCTGTGTCAAAAGACGTGTACTCAACCGAACATAAAACCGGGTCGATCCCGTCGTTAACCGAACAACCTTTTGGGAAAGACAAGTGGTGAATCAACCGGAATTTATTAGGTTCCTTCTTTGGAACCACTCCCAACGGGGAAACAATAAGGCCCTCACATGGCACCTCTGCAAATGGGCCTGCTATCCTGCCCAACTTAACTTCCTTAGCCAGCTTCTCTGAAACCACTTCCGGATGCAACATTGCAGACCTCAAATTCTTCAGGGTGAAGGGCACCTCATGCGCTGGGGGCGGAATCCTGAAACCCACCGTGAAGCCCTCACGCAACAACAACGCTGCCCGCTGGTCGGGGTACCTACTTAGGTAGGGGGCCATCGTGGCCACCCTCACCAGCGTCTCCCCCATGCGTAGCGCCTGAACTCCTCCCCTTCCCCTTACGGAAGAATTTGGATGCTCCATGAGAGGTTGCGCTACAGATCGAACAGATGTGTTTGAACCGACAACTACCCCCGAATCTGCACTGGCTGTCGTTGAACTGCCAACAGACTCCGGTCTTACTCCCGCTCTGGGTCGCACCACCGCCCGAGCCGGTCTCCCCGTAGTGCCCGGACCCCCCGGGCCCGTCCCGAAAGGAATGCCCATACCTAGTCGGAGCCATCACCTTCAACCAAAGCCCAATATCTTTGTGGTCCCAGCGTATGGAAGGGTGGATTGCCTTCCGCTGCCGGAACTGCTCATCGTATCGGAGCCAAGCCTGGCCCCCGTACACCCTATGACATCCATATAGCAAAATAATCCGGAACAATTCTGAGGTGCCTTTTCCCCTATCACACTCGCTAATATCACGAATGCCTGTAACCAATTCTGAAATGTCTGCGGTATCAGACGCCATCTCTTCTTCTCCTCGTCTTCCTTTTTCCCCTCGTCTCTTTTACTCTTATCCAAATTGAACTTTTCCAACGGAAGGAGAGAAAAAATTTCAATGTATTCGTCTTTCCATATCTTTTCTCTCACTTCCTTCTTTAAATGCGCCCCCAGAGGGCCTTCAAAGCAAACGTATACTTCCCCCTTTGCCTTGTCGTCCAGTCGCACGCTATCCACTTTGTCCAAATCAGTCTGAACGGACACCGTGACTCCCGAGCTCGTTCCAGCACTAGAACTGACCCCCCCTTCCCACCACGGAGGGGGGAAACACATTACCCGACGCCACCGAACCCCAAGCCGAGACCGGCGACACTTGCTCCAAACCCCCCGTAGGCCCTGGAAACCGGGCCATAAAATCCCTTATACTACCCGCCAAATCCTGCCATGCCGGAACCGGGACCGATCTGAAGGGGTCTTGCCCCAGGCCTGAACCCTGACCTCCTCCCACCGGCGGCGAAAAAACAGACATGGAATAAGACTCACCAGGCTGCGCGGGTGCTGTGAACCCGCCAGCCGTGCCGACCGATCCCTGAAGCGGCTATCCCGTCGTCTGCCAATCCTCGATGATCTCACGCTCGCCGGCCTCCACTTGCGCCTGGTCCCGCACCAAACGGACCGTGGATCGCATCCGCGATGACGATATCACAGATGTACTCTCTGCCGACCTGGAACCGAGTTCAGACCATCTTCTTGAACCTGGCGCCGGACCGACATCCGCGCTGCCAACCGCTGGGTCGGTCCCCACTGAAGCCGCCGACCGTCCGCTCGACCTCCGTTGCCTGGTGAGCGGCCCGACCGGAACATCACCGGAACCGCTCACCGTCTCCAGCGCCTCACCGCCAACAGGAGCCCCGGCAGCAGCCCCCACAAGGTCGCGGCGGCTGCCGCCGTGCTCCGCAGGACCCGCCCGCCTCCTATGATTCCTTCCAGGCCGAGCAGGGGGTGCACGAGCCGCAGCCCGCTCCGCTCAACCTGAAGGGTCCCCAGAGGGGCTCCGACGGCGCATGCGGGCCCTAGGGGTCATCTCAGGGCTCAACCTAGAAGGTGGCCTAGTGCGGCGCCACGGGTGACCAGAGGACCCCATACCGACCCCAGGTGAGGCAGGGGGTAAGGCAAGGGACTCGTCCCCCAATGCCCCTTGCACCTGTTACTGTAGCCAGTCCTGCCCACGCTCGCCAGCAGCTCTCTTGAGCTGCTCCAGAAGGTCATCCACAGCCGCCATTTTCTACAATTGCGCGCCGCACACTTTCACACTGCCTCTGCCTGAGTGCTGACCGCGCGGGGCGGCGGTTATATATAACCCCGCCCCTTCTCCCACGCACGTGGCGCACCACGCGTCGCAAACCACGCTCCGGGCGTCGTACACCACGCGCCGCGCGCACCACGTCCTACCTCCCCTAACCATGTAGGGATCGGCGCGCCGGGTCATGTGGGGCCTCCCTCCAGGGCTGCGCCCCATGTCCGGCCCCGCTCTTTACTTGGCCCAGGCAGGACAGGCAACCGACCGGAGGGCCACCCGGATGGAGAGCTGGGGGATTGCCCCTCCGGATAGAGAGCTGCAGAGCAGTGCATTACTAATGGAGAGTTGCGAGGGGGCGCCATACCAATGTAGAGGTGTGGGGTGGGTAGAGGGAGCGGTCTGGATGGATAGCTGGGGGGAGCACATTGATGGCGCATTGAGCAAATGAGCACTTGTATTAAACATTGTCTCTTTACTGTAATCAGTGCGAAGAAAACACTGGTAATGTGCACTGCTAAAGCCTGTTCCTGACAGTGAGTTACTTCAGTTTAAAACATACAAAGCCATTACTTCATGGTGGGGGGCAAGGGGGCTGGGAAGAAGATTTTTCCCCCCGCCCTGAGTGCTTTTTGACCTAGGAACACCAATGCTTCTGATATCTAACTGGGCTATACTTCACTCTTGTACTGGAAAAGCCTTTTACAGCTTGGTAGTTTCTGTAAGTGATCTTGGCCTACTGTACAGGGGCTACCTGCTGCTCATACACAGCCGGATTTGTGTACAGAGTGACCTCATAATAACTGATGAAGTGGGTACCCACTTAAAACTAAGGTGAATGCTCCAGAAAGAACTAAAATCCCTAATCTCTGTCTCTTCACACCTCTACTTTGATAGGCTAAAGGTGATCAAGAAACATTACGTCAAAAGCCATCGGTGTGTAATCTTTCAAGTGCCAGCTTTACGCACTGACTCTAGCAGAATTCTATATTCACTATTAAATTACTCTCCTACATAGACACATAGCATAGAGTACACTTACATACTTATATTAGACCATTTAGTGTGGTGCACCAAACTACAGAAGGATTATGTCAGCAGCACAGAGGATATCAGGCTAATGTAATATGGTGAACCATTTATAAAGGTATGTTCACATGGCATATTGAGGTGTGCAGGTATGCGCTGCAATACGCATTCTGTTGAAAGTATACACCGGACAGCGAGTACTCTCAACAGTGCAAGGCCCTGCCTCCTATTTAGTTTCATACTCCCCTGTTCAGTATGTTTTTTTAACAAAGCACTCACATACTCTTATAATTTACATTTTCTTAACTAATAACAAAAAAGTAAAACACAAGTCTGGAACTACATGGATGTAGCAATGGTGCCATTGAGCGTTTTCCGGACTCCATCCGCACACTTCTCCTGAACATCTGTTAGTTATAACTTTGTTTTTACATTCTTGCTTTAGATCTTGAAGGAAGAGATTTATTTTTCCTCACGGAGAGTATTACAGATGTAGCAAAGCTAAACTTGACAAATTACACACCATTATATAATGGCACAGAAAATAATGGGCACGACTACAAGGCAAAGGAGAAAATACTCTCGGTTTTATGAACAGAAAAGGCGTTTGTCCGACGAGTATTTTGAACTGATTATGACACTAAAAACGGACAGTTTTTTATCATTGTTTTATGCACTGATTTTACGCCAGATCTCAGTTGGTTTTCATATTGTTTTTCAGCAGAAAAGTGTAATGAGAGCAATGCTTTCATGTTTGGTGCAAGAAACCATGTGAATTTTATTACTCCACCCAGTAGTCACTCCCTAAGCTGTTGCCATTTTGGTTACATCGCAGCCAGACATGTCAGTTGTCTGCTCCAGTCAGCTCATTTGAAAAACATTCATGTCCATACGTTGGTAAATTTTGGGAGGCATGCTGATATGTCCTCTTCCATCCAGATCAGGAAGTTAATTCTAGGACCTTCCAGTACAAAGGTGCAAAATCACCTGTTATAACACGCTGACTATAGGTGGAACCTATAGTGCAAAATCAAGGCCGCCATAAAGGCAGTACAGAGGATACTGCTATACGGGGCCCGGTGAAACAAGGCGGCCTGCTGCAAGCGGGCCCTCTTGTTTCATAAACTACTCAGCCTGGACATGGGCCCTGTGGCACTGCAGAATGTCCGCAGGGGTCATGCGGTTCAGCGTGTGAGAAGGGGAGGGACGCACTCCGATCACAGGAGTGAGTGTTCTTTACATAAATACAGCTGCAGAAGCGTTTCTGACTTACTTGCAGTTCTCATGCAGCCCGTGATCGGTGTCGGCTCCTCCTCTCTCTCTGCCAGCAGGAGTCACTGAAGCCCCGCACACAAGCAAAGAGAGAGAGGAGGGGCTGACTCCGATCACAGGCTCCAAAACTGCAAGTAAGTGAGAGACGCTTCTGCTGCTGCAGCTGTAGTAATGCAAAGAGCACTCACTCCTGTGATCGGAGCATTGAAGCCCCCCCTCTGCCCCAGCAACCCCCCCTCCCCCGCCTGAGGCTAGTGGTGCTGTATCTGAGGCTGGGGGTGCTGTGTCTGAGGCTGGGGGTGCTGTATCTGAGGCTGGGGGTGCTGTGTCTGAGGCTGGGGGTGCTGTGTCTGAGGCTGGGGGTGCTGTATCTGAGGCTGGGGGTGCTGTGTCTGAGGCTGGGGGTGCTGTGTCTGAGGCTGGGGGTGCTGTGTCTGAGGCTGGGGGTGCTGTATCTGAGTCTGGGGGTGCTGTGTCTGAGGGTAGGGGTGCTGTATGTGAGGCTGGAGGTGCTGTATCTGAGGCTGGGGATGCTGTGTCTGAGGGTAGGGGTGCTGTATCTGAGGCTGGGAGTGCTGTGTCTGAGGCTGGGGGTGCTGTATCTGAGGTTGGGGTGCTGTATGTGAGGCTGGTGGGGCTGTATGTGAGGCTAGAGGTGCTGTATGTGAGGCTAGGGTGCTGTATGTGAGGCTGGGGGTGCTGTGTCTGAGGGTAGGGGTGCTGTATGTGAGGCTGGGGGGCTGTATGTAAGGCTGTATCTGAGGCTGGGGGTGCTGTGTCTGAGGCTGAGGGGCTGTGTCTGAGGCTGGGGGCTGTATCTGAGGCTGGAGGTGCTGTGTCTGAGGGTAGGGGTGCTGTATCTGAGTCTGGGGGTGCTGTGTCTGAGGGTAGGGGTGGTGTATCTGAGGCTTGGGGTGCTGTGTCTGAGGCTGGGGGTGCTGTGTCTGAGGCTGTAGGTGCTGTGTCTGAGGCTAGAGGTGCTGTATATGAGGCTAGAGGTGCTGTATCTGAAGTTACAGGTGTTATATCTGAGGCTACAAGTGTTGTATCTGAGGCTGGGGGTGCTGTATCTGACTGGGGGCGGGACGACGGGGCGGGATTGGCAGAGGGTGGAGTTGATGTGTGGGGGGCCAGATGCTTCAGCTGTATGAGGCCCTGAAATTTCTGAAGGCGGCCCTGTGCATCAAAAAGTTTTTTCTGAGCAGATCTGCCCAAAATCCATGTAAATATCTGTTCATTGGTTTTCTGCTTCATTCCCATTGAATTCAGTTTTGAAATCAGTCCAGCTGAAAAACTGAGCAGTGTAGACTACTAGGCAGATTTTGTATTGAAGTCTATGAGAATGCTTACCATTCAGTTTTCAGACGGTTTCAAAATCCGAAGTCTGGCTGAAAAACCGACTAAAAACCCTTGCCATGTGGACATATCCTATGGCTATGTGTACACAGCCATGTTAAAATGCAGTCCAAAATCCGACAGCATTTAAACATCACTGGGCCGCGTTTTTTGGCGCCGATTTGTGCTGAAAACCGCGGTCAGTTTTCGGATTTGCCATCTGGCCTGTACATTGAATATACGGGAATCGAGTTTGTGCTGTATAGACTATAGCACAGAGTTTTACCCACAACTCTGGGTACAGTTGGATTTTTATCAGACTCTAAATAATAATCCGCCGTAAAGCCGATGAAAGACCCATTTTGTGTAGGCATAACCTATCTCAGCTTTTTCAATGATTTTGTTTAACCACTTAGCGACATAGGAAGTATCCATACGTTCTGATGCTGGTAAGCGGCTTTGAAGTGGGATAACAGCGCGATCCCGTTACACAGCCACTGAGTGTTAGCGGCTAATTGCAGCTTACTCCCGCACAGTGCAGGGGGCGCCGGCGCCCCCCCATGCTATTTAACCCTTTAGATGCTGTAGCCATCAATGAGAAACAGTGCCGCGCACCGTTCCTCATTGCAATCGGGACACCCACGGAGAAATCGTGGGGTTCCGATCACTGAACATGGCAACTGGAATCCTTGTGAAAGCTTCCATCTATGCCATGTTTTTGATTTCCCCTCTTCCTGCCTGGGGCCGCCCTCTTTGTACACCCTAATGCATTGTATATACTATGCATTAGGCTGTAGAAATGATCATGCCCCCTAGTGATGAAGCGCCCTAGAGGGACTCAAAGTTAAAGTAAAAAAAAATTTTTAAGTGTAAAAAAAATAAAAAAGCATTAAAAGTTCAAATCACCCCCCTTTTGCCATTTTACAAATAAAAAATAAAGTAATAAAAAAGTTACACATATTTGGTATCGTCGTGTCCAAAAAAATTCCGATCTATTAAAATAAAATATAATTTATCCCAGACATTGAACACCGTAGAAGAAAAAAATTCCAAACTCCAAAATTGCATTTTTTTGGTAAATTCACATCCTATAAAAATTGGAATAAAAGTGATCAAAATAGTTGCATGCATTCTAAACTTCTGTCAATAAAAAGCACACTTCAGCCTGCAAAAAATGCCCCCTCAGTCACGTCTGTAGGTGTTATCTTATACTGATTCCGACTGAGCAGATGAGATTGACCTCCTTACACTCCATAGAAACATATCTTTGAATGTCTCAGAGAACAGAGAGACCAGTTTGTTTTCTTTTTATACCTTATATTATGATTAACTTAATCCCTTCAAATCGAAGCTTTTTTTTTTCTCCGCCTTTCAAGAGTCATAATTTTTTGGGGGTTTTTTGTGTGACAAGATGTACTTTTAAATGGTGCCATTGACCATAACATATAATGTACTGGGAAACAAAAAAAAGAACTAAGTGGAAAAAACGCAATTCCACCATTTCTGCTGGAGTTTAGTTACTATGGAGTCCACTCTTTGGTATAAATGATGTGTGAACTATATTCTGCAGGTTGATACAATTCCGATGATACCAAATTTGTAGAGGTTTCATAATATTTTAGTACTCTAAAAAAAAATATATATATATATATTTCTAAACTGTTTGCTGAAATGCTAATTTCTGTGACCGATAACTTTTTCGTTTTTCCACCAATGACCAATGTTTGTTGGTACCATTTTGGGATACATGTAACTTTTTGTTCACTTTTTCTTCCATTGTTTTAGAAATGTGAGATTACCAAAAAAACACAATTTGGGATATTTTTTTTTCTTCTGTGCTGTTTAGCATTCGGGATAAATGATGCTCTATTTTAATAGATCGGACGTTTGCAAACACGGTGATAACAATTATGTGTAACTTTTATTTATTTCCTTTTTTATTTGTAAAATGGCAAAAAGCCTCCATCTGCCATGGCAACCTTGTGGGGGTGATCCTAGGGAGGAAACTTGCTGTGCCATGGTGGCTAAAGTGATAACAGCAGGGATTGGTACCGGCTCCAATTTCTTCTGTTAGATGCAGTTACTGGCTATAATTAACAGGCACCGCCAGCCATGTATGGAGCAGGCTCAGTGCGTAAATCTGCTCCAAACACCCTTACACTATTTTGGATAAACGAGTATGTTCAAATGCGTGGTATTGTTAATCTTTGGCTTGAAGCTAAATGGGATACAGTGTTATACGTAAGCAGGAAGGGAATAATATTCTCAAAACTCAATTAAAAAAGGAATAGCACCACCTGACTTGGGAACAAAGACGGATGCTGTGAACTGTAGATCAATGGTAGAAGATAAGAAGAAAGGTTTACTGTACGACCAAGTAACATCGCAATTTTGGGTCAAGATCAAGATGCAATCAGCAAAGGCTTTGATAAATTTCAGATCTACATTGCAAAGATTAAGATCTGAATATGTGGAACAAAGTTGTTTCAATAAAGTCTATCATTATTTAAAGGCAATGAATTATGAAAAACAAGATTTTTGTTTGGAGCAGCTTATATTACTACACAAGAGGGATTATTGAAGTTATTTAAAAGATCAGTCAGAAAATCTACCTGTAGGGCGCGTTCACACGGCACAGGACAAATACCGGCTGGTTTGCCGGCTGGGATGTGTCCTGTTTTGCGCCCGTCCCCACGGCCACGGGAGGGACGGCTTTTCTCCGCGATGAGCGGAGAAAAGCCCTCCCGTTGAGAAGCACACATTCCGTCCGGTTTTCGGACGGAAGATTGCGCTTCTACAATGTTTTGCCGCCGGACCGCCGGCGGCAAAACCGTCCGACGGCAAAACCCGTGCAGTGGGGACTGCTGCACGGGTTTTCCATAGAGCACCATTGTGCTCATTTTCGGACGTTTTTTCAGGCGGTCTGAAAAACCGCAAACCGGCTGAAAAACCGGCCGAGACCCGTGCCGTGGGGACATGCCTTGACAAGCTGAGGCGATCAGTAACTTCATTGTTCTGATGAGTCATAATGAACATAGCAGGTTGCAGAACTAGGAACCCATGGAAATGTATCATTGTCCTCCCCTCTAGCCAGTAATAGTAGAAAAAGCACATGTCCAGATGAGGAGAAAGAAGAGGGAAGATGAAGCCTGCTAATTTCTATGTTGCAGTGTCTCCTAGGGATGTGCTGTGTGCAGAAGAACTTCAAAACCCCATAAATAGCCCACAGTGTAGTGGTGACCACTCAGAAAAAGTGCCCTACACACAATAAAATTGCCCCATGTTGTAATAGTGCTGCCCCCATTTTGTAATAGTGCAATCGCACTATAATACTGCCTTCTACACAACAATAGTATCTTCACATAGTATCACATAGTATTACAGCCCACTCCTTTGTGCCCCATAAACTTTCTTAGTGCCCTTTTTGTGTGGCATACAATAGTAGTGCACCCACACAGCGATGACACTATAAGTGTCGCTATAAAAAAAGGATGTCTTTTTATTGCCCCCCACACTGTCAGGATGCCCTCTTAGTGCACTCTACACAGGAAAGATGCTTAGCACAAGCAGGCATGATGATATCACTGCTTTGTGCCTCCCACAGAGCGGTTGGTGCATGGCTCCCTGCCCCACTATTGTATTCAGCAATATTTGTGTCTAGGGGACTCAGAACTCCAGGTGAAAAAATTGACCAGTGCTAGTGACACCACTGGACACATTGGGACATGCATCAGACTTTCAGAGTCAGTCCTAGATTTATAATCTAGGTCGTTTGTGAGATATATAAGTGCCTTGTGTAAATGATATGACATCTCTCCTGCGGTCACTGATATAACATGGCCGGCTGGTGTCACTAAGATGATGGCCCAATGTCAGAATTGAGGCCAGGCGTCAGTAATATAAAATGTCTGTTTGCAGTTTCGGAAGGGTCATTGTGCCTACAAACATACTACCAGTTTTTATTGTATGCGTGTCCTGAGGACATGCATACAGTTAGGAAGAGCGCTTAGTGCTCGACAAGAGTTAGACAGTATGAAGACCCCTGAACTTTTTTAACACAATTTTGAAATAAAGGATATGTTTTTATATTAGATTTTTGGTGCCGGAGGTTCCAAGCTTTTTGGGATTTTTTCTATACAGTTAGTAACATGCCACGGAGCTCGAGCCCACCAGGATATTACCGGCATCCCGGGGGGCCGCAGACTCCTCAGCATGTTTCTAACTATATGTGCGTCCTCGATTCACACATACAGTTAAAAACTATGGCCTCTGACCACTGTGGGCTGCAGACAAAGCCTAAGGCCCACAGTGGTATGCAGCGCAGGTGAAGTACTGATCACGGTGCTGGGTCACCGAGACCAAAAGCATTAGGCCTAGGCCTGAAGTTTTTGACCTAGGAAATGCAGGGAGTAGCATCTTAACATAGGCAGCATGATGACATGCTGCACCCACGCTGGACACAAGCTCTCGGCATGAGCTACTCAGGGGTAGAGAGGTGAGCAAGTTGTTATGTATTTTCGTATACATAATTGATAGGCGTATATATCTACCTACAGGGGGCATCTACACTTACGGGGGCTCTATATACCTACAGGGGCATATATACTTACAGGGGGTCTACCTACCTATTCTTTATACCAACAGGGACTCTACATACCAAGAGGGGGCTCTATATAACTACAGGGGACATATATATCTACAGGGGCATCCGAATAGCTACAGGAGGCATATATACCTACAGGGTTCTACCTATGTACAGAGCGTCTCTATACCTACTGGTGCATATATACTTACAAGGGGTGTACCTACAGGGGGTCTATATGACTACCTCCAGGGGGCCTAAAAATCTAACTACAGGGGATCTAAATGCCTACCTAAAGGGGGACTACCTACCTACATATGTTTATCTACAGGGATATAGCTACTTATAGGGGTGTATAACTACCTACAGGGGTTTAGATACTTACCTATAGAGGACTTTTATATCTACCTACCTATATACCTACCAGGGGTCTACAGTGAAGGAAATAATTATTTGATCCCTTGCTGATTTTGTAGGTTTGCCCACTGACAAAGACATGAACAGTCTATAAGGGTAGGTTAATTTTAACATTGAGAGATAGAATATTCAAAATAAAATCCAGAAAATCACATTGTATAAATTATATAAGTTTATTTGCATTTTGCTGAGAGAAATAAGTATTTGATTCCCTACCAACCATTAAGAGTTCTGACTCCTACAGACTAGTTAGACGCTCCTAATCAACTCATTACCTGCATTAAAGAGCTGTCTTAAATAGTCACCTTTATAAAAGATTTCTGTCCAAAGACTCAATCAGTCAGACTCTAACCTCTACAACATGGGCAAAGAGCTTTCTAGGATGTCAGGAACAAGATCATAGACCTGCACAATGCTGGAATGGGCTACAAAACCATAAGTGCGACGCTGGGTGAGAAGGAGAGAACTGTTAGTGCAATAGTATGAAAATGGGAGAAATACAAAATGACTGTCCATCAACATCGATCTGGGGCACCCTGCAATATCTCACCTCGTGAGGCATCCTTGATCATGAGTAAGGTGAGAGATCAGCCTAAAACTACACGGGGGAACTTTTTAATGACTTCAAGGCAGCTGGAACCACAGTCACCAAGAAAACCAGTGGTAATACACTATGCTGTAATGGTTTAAAATCCTGCAGTGCCCGCAAGGTCCCCCTCTTCAAAAAGGCACATGTGCAGGCCAGTCTGAAGTTTGGCAATGAACACCTGGATGATTCTATGAGTGATTAGGAGAAGGTGCTGTGGTTGGATGAGGCAAAAATTGAGCTCTTTGGCATTAACTCAACTTGCCGTGTTTGGAGGAAGAGAAATGCTGCCTATGACCCAAAGAACACCGGCCCCACTGTCAAGCATGGAGGTAGAAACATGTTTTGGGGGTGTTTCTCTGCTAATGGACTACTTCACCACATCAGTGGGAGAATGGATGGAGCCATGTACCATAAAATCCTGAGTGACAACCTCCTTTCCTCTGCCAGGACATTAAAAATGGGTCATGTTCTAGCAAGACAAAGACCCAAAACATACAGCCAAGCCAAGTGCCTCAAGAGCACATTAAGGTAATAGAGTCTCCAGACCTTAAACCCATAGAAAACTTATGGAGGGAGTTGAAGCTCCGAGTTGCCAAGCAACAGCCTCACAACCTTATTGATTTAGAGATGATCTGCAAAGAGGAGTGGAGCAAAATTCCTCCTGACATGCACAAACCTCATTATTAACTACAAAAAGCGTCTGTCTGTTGTGCTTGCCAACAAGGGTTTTGCCACCAAGTATTAAGTCTTGTTTGCCCGAAGGATCAAATACTTATTTCTCCCTGCAAAATGCAAATAAATTTATATAATTTATACAATGTGATTTTCTGGATTTTAGTTTGGATATTCTATCTTTCAATGTTAAAATTAACCTACCCTTAACATCATAGACTGTTCATGTCTTTGTCAGTGGGCAAACTTACACAATGAGCAAGTGATCAAATAATTATTTCCTTCACTCTATATACCTAAAAGGTTGTTTACCTAACTGCATACCTAATTTTAGGGGTGTGCCTATCTACTATATTGGGAGTTTACTAACCTACCATAAGGGGACACAAAAGAAGATTAAAACTTGGCACACAGATAGGAGTCTCATAACATTTTGTAGGCATTTTTACATTTTGCGGCAAAGTGAGGTTATTATTACTATTTGGAGTGCTATAGATGGAGAGTTTGTACAGAGGTGGGACCTGGTAGAGAAGTGCTGGAAGTCTAAGATGTTTTTGCGGTAAGTTCTGCAGGAACCAATCGTGGCTGAGAGAAGACATTATGGTGTTCTAGACCAGAAAGAAAAGGAAAGGGAAAGATAACGACTCATCAGAGAAGGGAACGACTGATCAGACTACGTTACCTGTGAGTGTCTGGATGTAACTTTATTGTAATCATTTATGTGTGAGCAGAGCGCCTGCAAACAACTAGTATCTACCACTATATGGCCACTGTATGGTTGTAATATGGGTCGTAGTGTCATGGTTTTTATTCAGTAATGGTATGGTGTATTATTCAGTCACTATACATATTTTTAGTTACATAAAATGTATCATTCAAAGATGGGGACATATATTGTTGGCCTTTTATGTTTATCCTGCAGTGTCCTGCTGTAATTGGGTGAGGGAGCGTCAGAAGCACCAGTGTCCCATCTGGATTACAGGTTATTGTGATGATGTCATCACATCAGTCACATAACGTCACAGACATAAATACTTGAACTGCGGCATTTACCATAACAGTATACAGGTCTGTAATCTCAATGCATTAACAGTGACGCATACTGATCAAGGCCTGCGGCCGTTTTGCGTCGCCTGATGCTTTCTCAAAGCCATATGGGAGATAACTTCAAACCGTCTTAAATCCCCCTTCAACCTGTCAGTCATTATCAAAAAGAGGTAAGAAATGGTCAACAATGTCAACTATTTGAGGAAAAAACTCTCTGTAAGCCCGCAAATCTGAGACAACCAATATCATTATTATGACAATTATGCATATGGACTATCAATCTAGTGGCTGCCTTCTCAGCTTTTAATTGTTATATACAGTATGCTCTCATATACATGTCTCGTATTTACTGGCTTTACTGGCTTCTACTGGCCTGCTGTAACTAGCTGCTGAGGACACCAGGTCTGTAGCTATATTGACCAGCACTGGCAGCCTATCAGGAGAGATCGAACAGGTCTGTAGCTATAGCAACCTGAGCGGCTGATGCAGTCCATATAAGAGGGAAAAGGTAGGAAACTGTTAATGGACACATATTGCAAAGTGACTTGTTTTTGCAAGATCTTTAACATAAAAAGTAATCCTTGTAGTGAGACAACCCCTTTAATGTTGGATTGCCATCTAATGTCATAGATAGATAGATAGATAGATAGATAGATAGATAGATAGATAGATAGATAGATAGATAGATAGATAGATAGATAGTGGCAGATAGCCATTTGGTGTCACTATGCAGCACTATTTCTATTTATCACTAAAAGGATGACATATAACATGTCCTGGAGCGCAGGCTCTTAGACAATAATGAGCCCTAATAATACAGGGTTCCAATTGATTTAAATACAAAACCCAGAAAAATCGATGGTAGTAGTCTACAAATCTACAAAAAAATGCGCAATAGGACAAAAAGAGTGTAGTATGTTCATAAAATTAATACCTAACTTAATGAAATAATGCAATAAACAGATAATGAGCCCCAAAAAGATGTGCCATATGATGAAAACAAGAGATACACCAATAGTGTTTCTCCGGCGCATCAAGTATAGACTGGAGATAATTGAATATAGTGCATATAGTGCCCTTATACAACCTAAACACAGGGTTCCTGCCTAAATAAAGACCACTCTGTCAGGAACCTGCCCTTATTCTTTTTAATCCCTAAAAAGCCCTACAAAATCCTCCAACTGCCCCAACATGTTTCCCATGCACACTTTCTCAGGTGACTTTATATGGGTGTGGCAAAGAAGCAAAACATAAACCTAAACACTTGTAGACGCTAGCCAAAGGGATAAAGTGCATCAGATTAAACAAAAGACCACTGATAAAATACTGGTCAACGGCATAGTGTTACCTTCATTCAACAATACTGACTTTGCTTAGGCATAGTGTAGTATTACCTTCATTCACAATGCTGACTGCTGTTAGGCAGCACACTCTTTAAGCAAATCACAGCTAGTAAGGCAGCACATTCATTAGTAAGGGATAGTAAGGATAGGGGCAGGTGCCTGATGGGGCCACCCTTATCGGGGTGGGAGTCCGGTGTTTATGTTACATAATGACACTACAGACCAAGCTGAGTGATTTTGTTCACTTCAGTTATCTCCAGGCTATATTTTGAGCGTATTTTGAACATATGTTTTATCTGTAGTATTGGTGAATTTATTTTTTTCATTACATGGCATGTTTTGGGGTTCATTATTTCATTAAGTTAAGTGTAAATACCATATACATACTACACTCCTTTTGCCCGATTGTCAAAAGGATTTAACAGAAAACACCATTGGCGACAGGTCAACAGAAAAGAGGCGCCTACACGCCAATTTTAAGGCACATTAAATGAGTGTATTGTGTACCTGAATGTATGATCTGTCAAAAATCTGCTGCCTGGTATGCCTTGCATAGTAAAATTAATGCGCTTAATCTAAGCGCATAGCATAATCTCGGTGCATAGCATATCATTGCTAGCATATTTGATGTGCCTACTTTAGGCGCGTTCAAATGTCTCGTGCCTGGAGTACAATGCGCCTAGATTTGGTGTACTACAGTTCATTTATATAGAGAATAGGGTGTCAACAGTTTTTTGGCGCAAAATACACCAAAAAAATGCCGCAGCCCTAATAGGACATGTCAACCTAAGTGCTGACTTTGCAGCCATCACTTGTCATTAGGATCTATTTTTATAGGATGATTCAGTAATGACTCAATAGATCTATTGATAATCTGTCATGTTAGTACAATGATAATAGCACAAAATACAATATAATTACAGAGGACATGTCCTATATACTGTAAGTGGAGGGTGGACTCCAACTCCCGTTTCCTAAAGTTTCCTAAAGTTTTTTCAACAAATTAGTTGAATATTCACACATCTATATAATAATAAAGCAATATAACAAATGAAAACTTGACACATAATAATCATATAGATTGTTTATTACATTGCACATAAACATACATTATCAATCAGGCATACATGTGATAATGCTTCTATCCAGCCTCTGAAAAGGAAAAAACTAAGCTATCAATGACAGAAGCAAAATTACCCCAAAATGTTGAATGAATGAATGAATGCCTAGAAAGACCGTTATCAGATTTTCACTCACTGAGTCACCAACACATTTCCATTTAAACTACAGTTTACAAAGCTCCAGTTGATTATTTTCCCCTGATTGGTATGCTTCTTTTCACAGACATCTTTGGCAGTGGCAGTTAAAACATAATCCCACAGATAATCCCACATCAAAGCTTCCCCCAAATTTGTTGGTCCTGCCCCAAAATCACTGTGTGCCCTAGAGACACAAAGTGCCCCTTTCTGTAGAATTATCTTGTAGACTTTTTACCATCAACTAAAAAGCTTGTAAATCCAGAAAAAGACCTCCAAGTCACCCAGACCCAAATGTGTTGAAACCAGGTAAGAAGATAGCGCCATCACCACCACTGTAACCTTTAAAATGATCAGTTCATCTATACCATGATTAGAATAGGAGAATAATAATATGACTTCATGTTGTCCAGATAGTGCAGGGGCACACGGAAGCAAAGAGTGAATTCTGTTAGGTCTATTGGCACTTGTAGCTGTAGAACTGCATAGCTCTGGTTTCTTATCTCTGGGAACAGTTAAACTGTTCCAACTTGACCTACAACAAGAAAAAGAACATGTACAAATGACCAATAAGCAAGTGAAAGACTATAAAGATTATTGTGCACCACATGAGTCAATTCAGTGTCCTATATAGTCAAGAATTGTTTTAACTCGGTAAATTGGTCAAAAATCCACTAATATTCTAAATTCTAAATTCATTCAGAAATTCAAGAATGTTCTACTTTATAATTATATAATTATAAGATGGGCTCCTCTATAATCTGCCAATTACATCACTCATACCATTATATACGCCCACAAGTTAAAGCATTAAACCACTTTTATTGAGAAGGTCTAGATGGACTGAACTTGCATAAATGAGCCTTGGGTGCCCATGACCTTGTCACTGATTCACAGGTTGTCCTTTTTTGGACCACTGTTGGTAGGTTCCAACCACTGCACACTGGGAACACCCTAAAAGACCTGCCATTTTGGAGATGTAATGACCCAGTCATCATCTAGCAATCAGAGACACTCAGATCCTTATACATGTCCATTTTTCCTGCTAACATCATCAACTGACCATTTACTGATTGGTGTATTGGTGCCCATGACCTTGTCACTGGTTCACAGGTTGTCCTTTTTTGGATCACTGTTGGTAGGTTCCAACCACTGCATACTGGGAACACCCTAAAAGACCTGCCATTTTCGAGATGTCGTGACCCAGTCGTCAACTAGCAATCAGAGACGCTCAGACCCTTACACTTGTCCATTTTTCTTGCTAACATCATCAACTGATTGGTGTGTGTGTATATATATAAAAACATACAAATGAATAAAGTCCACGGCACTCCTCAAGAGCTTCAAGCAAAAAGAGTAGTTTTTGACAAAGGCCCTGTGAGGGGGTTGAAACGTCACTTGTTTAAGCATGGAGGAATAAACTACTCTTTTTGCTTGAAGCTCTAGAAGAGTGCCATGGACTTTATTCATTTGTATGTTTTTGGAGCTGATACATCTTAGGCTATGTTCACACGGCTTATTTCGGGGCGTATTTACGGACGTAATTACGTCTGCAAATACGTCCTGAAATACGTTTCAAATAATGAACAATTAATTATCTTGATTAATGTAAAATCCCTCTCGTTCACACGAGGCGTATTTTCGCGCGTATTTGCGGCTAAATCGTCCGTAAATACGATCGTAAAATTAAGTCCCTGTCATTTTTTGGGGGTATTTCGCAACGTAAATCCCTATAGTAAAGAATGGGGATTGTTTTTCGACGTGAAATTCGGCCACACTTTGTAAAAATATTTGAAACGTATTTCGGGGCGTATTTGCGGCGTAAAAACGTCTTAAATATGCCGAAATTGGGGGTTTTCATAGCCTAAGCGTGTTCTGGGACCCCTTCATCCGTTTTCCCCGACATTAATTAGAGTGGCCCAATATTTTTTTTTTTTAAATATATTTATATAATTTATATATTATTATAATATATAAAAAATAATTAAAAATTTTAAATTTTTATAATATATTTTATTTAAAATTTTTTAAAATATTACCCACAATACATTTGGGGAAATGTTGAAAACCATCTAGGGAGTTTTCCCCCCCTTGTACTTTTATCTGAAAACTAGAGGGGGGAAAGTATGAAAATGTCTAGGGGAAGATTTTTCCTTTTTGCCATAACAACCAATCGAGGTCTTCTTTTTATTTTCATATGTGCTCTGAACAAAGGGAAAGGAGAGCTTGATTGGTTTTTATGGGCAAAAAAAGAAAGTCTTGGGTCTTAGGCGTTTTCATAATGCCCCCTTAGTTTCAGTTTAAGGAAGTATAAAGGGGTGGGAATAAAAAATTACTAAACCTTTTTTTCCCAGGGGGGCCCCAAAATCTTTTTAAATAAAAAACCCTTAAAGCCAAATGTTGCAAAAGTAATTTTTATATTTGGAGGAAGGGGGGTTTAAAACCCCCTTTAACGCCTTTGGGGGTTACCCCTTACGTCCCGGTTTTTTTGGGGGTTCCGCACCGGGGAGGGTTTGGATTTGTCCTGAGGGATCACACAAACTTAAAGCAGATTTTCGCGGCGTTCGGCGGGGGGTGTCAGCTTATATTACAGCTGCATCCCGCGGGCGTGGGCCCCCGCCCCGGTTTCGCCCCGGGGGGAGGGGGGGGGGGGGGGTTAACCCTTTAATTTCGGGGCATCGGGGTCCCCTTTAAAAAGAGAGAGCAGGGGGGGAATCCCTTCCTGCTTTCTTGTGGGGTTCGAAAAGCGCAGGGATGGGGCCCGATGTGCAGCATTTGCTTCCTACAGAAGCACGGAGGGCATAGAATCCCTTTGGGGGGTTTGGGTTTTTGGACGTCACGTTTCCCCGGGCCGTCCCCTGTGGGCATTTTCCCGGATCGGGGGAATGAAAAGTTGTAATGGGAAACAAAAGAAAAATAGAAAACAAAAAAATTTTTCTCAATTTTAATCCCCTTTGGGGGAATGTAAAAAAAAAACCCGTAAAAAAGTGAAAAAAGGAAAAAAAATTTAAAAAAAAAACAAGAAAAAAACAAACGGAAACAAAAAAAAAAAGTAAGGTAAAACCCCCCCTTTCTTCCCTTTAAAAACCCCCAAATACCCCCAAAAAGGGATCAAAAAAAAATTAAATTCCCCAAATTGGTATGCGGGCCCGTGCTTTAACGACCGGGGCCCTTTTAAATTGAAATGTTAATTAACCCGGGTCGGGTAAACGCCTTTAAAAAAAAAAAAATTTCCAGAATTAAGTTATTGTTCACCCCGCGCACAAAAAAGGGGAATAAAAAAGGGGTTTGAAAAACTTGGGAACCCCCAAAGTTTTTAACCAAAATTTTAAAACGTCAGTTATCCCGCAAAAAAAAAAATTCCTTTTTTTAAAAGCTCTGTTAGGGGAAAAAAAAAAAATTTTATAGTTTCTCAGAAATGGCGTTTGCATAAAAAAATTTTTTTTAAACATTTAAAAAAACTTTTTTTTTTTTTTTTAAAGTGCTTTCAAAATAAAAAAAAACTATATAAAATAGGGTTTCGCCAAAATTTGTAGCGACCCAAAGAGTAAAGCAAAATTATCCGGATACTGCACGGTGACCCCTTTTTAAAAAATTTAAAAATAAAAAAAATTCTGGGGATTGCATTTATTTTCTTACCCTGGCCCCCAAAAAATGGTTTTAAAAGTTTTTCCAAAAAAAGCTTGTCCCCCCCAAAAAAAAAAAAAATAATAAAAATGTAAATTTCTCCAAAAAAAAACAAGTCCAAACACAGCTCCAACCCACAGAAAAAATTTTAAAAAAGGTTATGGCTCTCAGCCTATGGCGATGAAAAAAACGTATTTTCCGGTTAAAATTAAAAAGTTTTTTTTTTATTGTATAAAAGAAATTAAAACTTTTAAAAAAAAATAAAAATTTGGGGTTGGTGTAATCTTATTGCCCTGTGAGTAAAGCTCCCCATTTTCAAAATATTACCAACAGTAAAAGCTAAAAAAAAAAAAATTAAAAAACACTCCCAAGATTGTGCATTTTGTTCAAAATATCTCACAAAAAAATTTTAATAAAAAGTAAACCATAGCATTTATGCCCCCCCTTTTAATGGAAACAAAAAAAACTTAAATTAAATCCCCCCAAAAAAAAAAACCCCTTTAAACAGTTTCGGGACACAAACAAAAAAAAAAGTTATGGGCTGTCAGAATAGGGACAACTTAAAAACGAAAATTTTTTTTAGGGGAAATTTTTACTTTTTGAAAAAGGTTTATAAAACAGAAAAAAAACTTTTTAAAAAATTTCTTTTTTCCATTGAAATTTGTTCCCCGCCCCCCAATAGTAAAGTTATCCCCTCTTTTCCCACGGGCATGGCGAATGCTGTAAAAATTAAAACCAAAAAAAAATGATAACGAACTGCGTTTTTCCCCCATTTTCTTTTCCCCAAAAGAAAAAAAAAATATGGAAACCTGTGTGCCTAAAAGCAGTTAAAAATCCCTAGGATGAGACCCCTTGAGGGATTGTTAAAACCAAAATGGGGGAACTTCTGGGGGTTTTCGTTTTTCTGGCTATTTTGGGGGCCCTTTTGAAAATTTGCGACAGGGCCCCACCAAAATTTTGCGTTCCAAAAACCCAAAATAGCGACCCCCTCCCTTTACGCGATTGCCATCGCCCAAACAAAAAATTTACACCCACATTTTTGGGTATTGGGCACGAATTTGGAAAGGGAAATTGGGCTTAAAAAGTTTTGGGTTTTTTTTCCCAAAGGTTTCCCTTTGGTTAATATAAAAAATTTTTTTAAAAGCAAAAATTTTGCAGATTTTTGGAAAAAAAAAATTTTTTTAAATTTTTCCCGCCTTATGCAAAAAAAATTTTTGTAAATTTAAACCCTTTTGGGGTTTTCTATATACAAAAATGCACCCCTGGATATTTTCCCTTTAAAGGGGGGTGTATTTTCCCAATTTTGCGGTCAAATTTAAAAGGGGTTTTGTTTAAAAGTTTTAGCACCCTTTAGGGGGGCCCCAAACCTAAAAATGGCCCCTTTAAAAAAAATGAAATTAAAAATTGAGGCCCCAGAGCCCAAGTAGGTGCTCCCCCTTTTTCTGGGGCTTATGGTTGAGAAAAAAACAATGCAAAGGGCCATATGGGATATTCTAAAAAGGGGCCGGACCCGGGGGGGGAATTGATATTAAGTTCCCTTTACCTGGTCACATTTACCGTATTCCGGGAAAATAAGGGAAATTAAAAAATTAGGGAAAATCTCCCAAAAAAAAAGTAAAATTTTTTAAAATTTTTTTCCCTCCACTTTGCTTTAATTTCTTTTAAATATATCAAAAAAGGGTTATAAAAATTTTCCCTAAATGTTTTTGTAAATTTACGTTAAGGGGTCTAGTTTCTCAGATGTCTCCACTTAGGGGGGAAACCCTAAAGGGGCCGGCCCCCAAAGCCACTTTTTAGGAACTGGATTGGTGGTCCTTTTTTAAAAAAAGGGTTTTATATTGCAAAATTTTTTTTGAAAAAATGTGAGAAATTACTTACAAAAATTTCAAACCCTTTTTAATGTGAAAAAAAAAAAAAAAGCTTTTAAAAAAATGATCCCAACCTATAGTGGACATTTGGTAGATGCAAAGTTAAAAAACTATTTTGTGGGGGGAAAAAATTATCTTTTCTTGCACGCAAAAAAATTTTTTGAAAAACTTTCAAAAATGCAAATTTTTTTCCAAATTTTCATAAAATTTTTAAATTTTTTTTCCCCAAAACAAAACAAGGTTTGTATGGATAAAAATTTCTTACAAAACCTTAAAGCACAATGTGTGGGGGGAAAAAAAATTTTTCTGAAAACTTTGGATGGGAAAAAGGGGTCAAAAAGTTTTTTCCCCCATAAATTGACAACGTAAGTTTTTAAAAATGGGGTGGGGTGTCAGGGGGTTTCAAAACAGGTGGGGTTTTTTTTTTAAGGGGTTTAAAAAAACCCAAAATTTTCCCAAAAAAGGGGCCAGTTTCTTCCCCCTTTCCTTTATTTGGCTTTAAATAGTTTTCGGGAAAACGAAAAAAAAAAAGTTCTTATTTTGGGGATATTTATTGAATGTTATTTATTGTAGTTTTAAAACCACTGTATAAGAATCAGAAATGTCATAACATTCCACAAAACCCCTATTCCTATGACTGCCAAAATTCAAAAAGGCCTTTTAAAACCCAAAACTTTAAAAATTTATACAGAAAAAAAAATTGTGCGAGAAATTTTAAAAAGGGCAAAAAGAAAATTATGTATTTTTTCTATTGTTTTTTCACCCCCCCCCCATTCCAGCTTTCTGCTCTGTGTGAGCGTGGTTTTTTTGGGTTTGTTTTTTTTCCCTTTCCCCTCTCCAGGTTTTCCTTTTAAAGGGGCAAGTCTGCACTTCCTGGCTATGGCTCTCAGTTCTCAGAGCTGCCTTGTTTAAAACGGGCCAATTCCCGGCAAGTTGGCCCCCGGGGAGCCTATTTTTTTCTTATTTTTTTTACTTATTAAACAAGGAAAGGAAGATATTTTTTTTTCTTCTTAGCCAATTTTTTTTTTGATTGTTAAAGGAAATTTTTCCCAAATTTAGTCACTTTTACGGGTTTGGGGGAAAAACTTTTTTGCCTGCATGTTTTAAACAGCATTTAGGGATGCTTTACGAAGGTTTTTATACACATAGGAGGGCCCGTGGGGTGGTCAGTCCCATTGATTTTTTTTCGAGAGTTTTTTTAAGGGATCTTGTGAACCCGGGAAAATAAATCAGTGTTTCAAAGGGGGGGGGGGAGGGTGGAAAAATGTGGCATTTTCCTATTATGAATGGTGGGGTCCCGTGTTATTTGTACACCCTTGGTGTCTCTTTTCAGTTTGACCCTGCTCTTTTCAGATAAGAGCAGACTTCTGAAAATAAACTTTTTTACAGAACGGGAAATGTCAGGGTATTTTTAGGCCTAGTGGCCCAAAGGAGAAATGCAAAAGGGGTTTAAAGAATTTTTTTTTTTAAATATTGAAGTGTTTTGGAAAAAAAAAAAAAAAAAAAAAAATTTCAATCCTTAAAAAAATTTTTTTTAAACAAAAAAATTAAAAAAAAAGTCATTTTTTTTATGAAAATTCCCCTTTAAAGAATTTCCTATGTGAAGGTGGCCCAAAACGAATTTAAAAAGGTTTTCCCCCATAAAATTTAAAAAAATTCTTTCATTTTTCCCAAACCGATAGGAGAAAAAAAGACTCCATACTTGTGCACTCCAGCTACAGTCACCATGCTGCACAAGCACGACCACCACTTCAGAATATATATTCTAGTCATTGGTGGGAAACTGGGCCCAAATTTTGGTAGGGATAAATTTTTGGGTTTATATTCCCAATTTAATTTTTTTTACGCCTTTTGTTTTTTTTGCCCATGTGCTATTATTATTTTTAATTTTTCTTTATCCCGGTTTTTCCCGGTCCCCCTGTTTTTTTTTCCAGATTTGTTCTGCCCTTGGGGCACTTGGATTTTTATGGGCCCGTTAACCCGTAGAATATCTTGGTCTTTAATCCCTTTTAACAACACTCTTTGGGCTCCCTTCTTGGTTTTCTTTCCTGGGGCAAAACCCTTGGCTCTGCCCTGACAAACCATTTTTCTTAGGCTATTTTTTCACACGGGGGTAATTACGGGTTTCATTTCGCAAACATATTTGCGCTTAAAATGAAAACCCAGATGCGAGATGAAATCACGGTGTTCTCATAGAGAACTATGGTTAAGCTTCCTTCCCCCCGGGGTATAATACGATCGTTTGTACCCCGGGGGGATAAAGTTGGCCCGGTTTCCACCAAATTTAAATTTTTAAGGGGGTTTCGTCCCTCATTAGGGTAAGCCGCTGGTGCTCCACACTTTTTTGCGGTTTTTAATGGGACCCTTTTTTATCGCCCTTTGGGATATGAAATTTTTAAAAAACGAAAAACCCAAACCCGAAAAACCCCCCCCACCCGGGATTTAGGAGTATGTTTAGGGATTGGGGCTTATTGGTATTTTTTCCCTTTTTGTGCAAAAAATCCCCCTGTTTTTTATTACTGGGGGTTTTTCGCATAAATGGTTTTAAATAAAGGGATTTAATTTTAAAAGTGAAATTTTTTAAAAACTTTAAATTGTTCCCCCTAGTGGAGGTGTATGTGAGCTACTGCTCAGCAATTAGCTGCACCTGTTTATCTTTCCCAAGTAGCATAGGGGCCAGTGTTGTCTCCTACTGGGCTTGGTCTTCAGTCCAGCCATTGAGCTGTGAGTACGGCCTTTTGCTGTGATTTTTCTGTGAATATCTATAGCAGGGTCAAACAGTTGGCACAACCACAAATAGTGAAAACAAATGGGTCTCAGTTTCCATTTTGCAGAAGAAAAGTGGCACATTTACAGTTATTTCTTCCATTGTATTAATAACAATTTTGTATATCTACAATTCCTAGCAAACTGAAGAACATGACATTTGGGGAAAAATTGATTTTTAAATATATTTGTCTTTGCCCTTACTAAGTCCCAGCCTTCTACAGTCCAGCCTATAATAAATGCATTGAACATTGCAAACAAAGCATATGACTCCTTACCAGCTAAATATAAAGGGAGGCCAAATACTTGGACTTCACAGAGAGAGAGTTTGTCTACTTTATCTGCCAGCAGCACCGTGACGTATCTGCCCTCCATTGCATTACAGTTGAACAGGCCGGTCTCCCCCGGGCCCAATGAATAGATGACTGCACACCTGATTAAAAAAAATTCACAGTACACATCTTAAGGATATCTTACAGATGAGCAAATGTTCTTTTACTATCGACATTGATCTGATCTCAGCTATTACTTATAAAGTAACATGTGAATTAAAGGAGCTCTCAAAGGAGTTGTTTCAAAAACAGTAACTGAGTTATATTAGTTAACCCCTTCCTGACATAACAATATGGCTCTTCATTTCCCCTACTCCACCCAATCTTCCAAGAGCTATAACTTATTTTATTTTTCCATCTTTTATTTTGTGATACAAGTACTTTTTAATGGCATCATTGACCGTACCATAAAATAAAATTCTAGGTTGGGTGAAATGTAAAAAAAAAAATCCTTGTGCCATGTTTGCAGGAGTTTTGTTTTTACAGCGTTCACTTTTTAGTATAAATGATGTGTTATTCTGCAGGTTGATATGATTCTAGCAATACCAAATACTGTATGTAGGGGTTCCTTTATGTCTTAGTACTGTTAAAAAAAAACATTCTCTATTGGCGCTGCAACACCATTTTCTGTGACCAATAACTTTGTTGTACTTTCACCTGTGGTGATGGTGCATTTTTTTGCAGTCTGAAGTGTACTTATTATTGCTACTATTTTGAGATAGATGCGACTTTTTGATCACTTTTTATTCTAATTCTAAGCGGAAATTAAATGACCAAAAAAACGCAATTTTGACTTTTGCAATTTTTTGTTCTACAGTGTTCAGTGTACGGGATAAATGATGTTATATTTTATTAGATCAGACTTTTATGCACAGCAATACAATAATGTGTAGCTTTTTTCTGTAAAATGGCAAAAGGGGGCAATTTGGGGTTTTAATTTTTTTTATTAATTTAATTTTTATACTTTTAAACTTTTTTTTTTACACTAACATTAAGTCCTCTAGGCCACTTGAACACTCAGAGGCACAACCATAGCTACACTCTTTTTAGATAATTCAGAGGGGTTTTTAAACATTGCAGTTCTATTATTTCCTGCCTGAGGCAGGAAATAATATAAATTAATATATGGTGGCTATGGAAGCCTTTATAAGGCCTCCAGCTGACATGTTAACAGATTGGCACCCTGCAATCTCACCGCAGGGGTCCTGATCAAGGTGAGGAACAGTGTGCAGCACCATTTCTCCTTTGTTTCGGTGCCTTGGCATCTAAAGGATTAAACAGCAGGGAATGGAGTCGACTCTATGCCCTGCTGTTAACAGCTGATGCCAGGTGCAATTTGCACATGACACCAGCCTCATATGTAGCAGAGTAAGCCAGCTACATAGGACCTAACTGGCACCAGGATGTTACCGTATGTCTTGTTTCAGTAAAGGGTTAAGAGCTAGGCTTGTGCTTATGAATCCCAATGATGGACTGCTGAAAGACATTAATGAAAAGGCAAGCTGTTTGTGTAGTCTCATGCCACTAAAATTAACGGTGAAAAGTGAGATCCCTTTGTCCACTAACTTACATTTTTACAAACCACATCATGAAAATTATAAGAGCTTTTTTTTTATAACCTGGGGTTTTCTGTCCAATCTTTGGACTTCCCAATCCTTATCTCTGCTTTATTGAGTCGTTCCCAGCAACAGTCCTGTCGGTTAGTGGCAGCCACAGAGAGGACCAGAAAGATGCCTTCGAGATCTACAGTCCACCAGGGATTTATTTCTTGCAGGGTCTTGCTGCACTGCATCTCAGAGTAGTTGCTTGACAGAGATCCATCAATGGCATTTTTGGATTTTCCAAAGAAATTGTAGAGACTGGACTGGAATGCATTTCCCCTTCTTGCCAAATTTGGTACTGAAATAACATTTTAGATATAATTGACATAAAGCCATGAAAAATAACTTAAACCTCAAAAATTCCTGTCTTAGAAAAAATACAATTTAAGTTCTTACTGAAATTCTTTATCATCACTTCATGTAGGTATGTGTATTAACTTTATGCTAAAGTAGGTCATAGATGAGATTTTTCAGCTGATATGACTGGTAATTAGCTCTCAGACTAATAATTGAGTGATATATGATATAAAAAAATAATAATTCCAACAAATAAAAATGTATCATTGTCAAAATCATCATTTACATTATAAATAGCACCATCAGTAATATCATATTCCTTCATAAACATCATTATCACCGTCATGGTAAACATCATTTTATGTAACATCATACATAAGTTAGGATTATCATGATAATAATGTATTCTCCCAAAAAGTTCAGCATTACCTCCCTGGGTAGTTGTCAGAACATCTTGATTCACATGTGAAAAGTTCCCTGGAAAACATGAAAAACTGAAGTTTAGTGAAAAAAAAATATATAACGTATGTGGATAAAGTTGTTGGTACACCTTCATTAGAGAAAGAGCGACCCACAACGGTCACCAAAATTACTTGAAACTGATAAAAGTAATAATAAATTTAAATTTCCTTAAAATCAACTTATGAAAATCAAACATTGCTATTGAATTGTCATTCAACCAAAACATTTAAAAAACTAATGAAACTGGTCTGAGCAAAAAAGATGGTACCCTTAATTTAAATATTTTGTTGCGCAATCTTGTAAAGCAATCACTGTACTCTACCACAGGTATTTGGCCCACTCCTCATGAGTAAATTATTCCAGCTGTCTCAGGTGTAAAGGTGCAAGTTTCAGTTTCTTCAGAGATGTTCAATATGATTTAGGTCCGGGCTCATAGAAGCCAATTCAGAATTATCCAATGCCTTGCTGTTAGCCATTCTTGGAGGTTTTTAACTGTGTATTTTGGGTCATTAACCTGTTGGAGAACGCATTACCTGCGACTGAGACTAGGCTTTCTGATACTGGGCAGCACATTTCTCTCCAGAATGCCTTGATTTCATTATACCCTGCACAGATTCAATATGCCCTGTGCCAGATGTAGCAAAGCAGCCTTAAAACATAATCAAGCTTCCTCCTTTTATAGTAGGTACAATGTTCTTTCCTTTCTATGCTTTATTTTTGCCTGTGAACATAGAGCTGATGTGACTTGCCAAAAAGCTCTATTTTTGTTTGATCTGTCATAAAGACATTCTCCCAGAAGCTTTACGGCTTGTCAATATGCATTTTGACAAATCTGATTCTCACATTTTTATGATTTGCTTTCAACAGAGGTTTCCTCATCAGTCCTCTTCCATTAAGTCCACTTTGTCAAAGAGCAATGGATGGCATGAGCTAACACCAATGTATCTTGACCTTGGCAGTTACCTCTAATCTCTTTGTAACCTGTTCTGGTCTTTTTGGTTACTATTCGTATTATCCGTCATCAACTTTTCTTCTGAGGCCATGTCCAGAGAGGTTGGCTACAGTCCCATAGACCTTAAAGTTCTAATTAATATGTACTACTGTAGTAACAGTAACATTAAATTGTTTGAAGATGGTGTTATAGCCTTTACCTTTTAACATGTTTGTTTATAATTTTCTCCCAAGGCAACTCTCTCCTTAGCTTCCTTTGGTTCATGTTTAGTGTTTAACACACCATGATACCAAATAGCACAGTGGCGACTTTTCACCTTTTAAATAGGCAGACTGAGTGATTACAGGTTTGAACACACATGTGATGCTAATTACAGCACACACCTTAGTTTAACATGTCCCTATGGTCAAAATATTTTCCACCTTTTTTAGGAGTACCATCATTTTTGTCTAGGGCAGTTTTATTTATTTTTTTCATTTTTAGTTAAACCATAATTCAAATGCACTGTCTGAAGTTTATCCACTATATGTTTGTATATGGATATATACATATATAACTGACAGGTAAGGCACCAATGGGGAGAACATCCAAACCTGGGTACTTCCAGTCTTACTCATTTTTCATTGTCTTATGTCATTGAGGATGATATACCCACTGAGAAACAATATGACTCACCTACAGGAACCCCAAAAACCTGAACCTCACATAAGATAAGATGCTCAGCTCGCCCTGGAATTGTCACTGTCACATATTGCCCTTCCATGCCATTACAGGTGAAATATAGGGACTCTCCAGATTCCATTGATGTAATGAATCCACACCTGTAATTGGTTAGAAACATTCATGGGTTTATTTTAAACTATTTGAAGTGATTCTTTTGTCCTAAAACCAAAAACTGCATGTAAATATTAACACATGATTCATCCTCTGCTGTTAAGCTAATGCTTGTTTCTGCAAAAGCAGGATGACAACCAATATGGCTGTCATTACAGCTCTCTTAGATGTTTCAACCAGGTCTCCTACACTTGAGAATCTGTCATCTCTGCCTAGTTCCATAGCATTATGGGAGAAGAGTATGAATATTAGGACAGGATTGCCATTGTTTAATCTGAGCAGGATATTTAACAATTTAGTGGATAACAAACCCACTTTCACCACTTTGATGATGGACTGCTTGGGGCCAATCAGTAACTTATGTTTGTTA
This sequence comes from Phyllomedusa bahiana, assembly GCA_025379985.1. Taxonomy (NCBI): domain Eukaryota; kingdom Metazoa; phylum Chordata; class Amphibia; order Anura; family Hylidae; genus Phyllomedusa; species Phyllomedusa bahiana. Next base: position 335 of record JAODAL010011610.1, on the reverse strand, counting down.
CAGTACTCTGTAGAAATCCTGATAATGTTTTGTTATATAGGGGTGCTCAGTACAGGCTTTCAAAGGCATCCTATCTGTTTTTCTGGCTTACAGTTTCAAATCCAGGGGCACGTCTCTCCTCCCAGTAGGCGTCTCTTCCCTCACTGAGGAGTGGTGACATCACACCTCTTCTCTGCTCCCTACCCAGTTCTCATTCTGTGTGAGCAGTGGGAGGGAGTGGATGTCACAGCTCTGCAGATGGTCAGTTCTCATGCATGGAGAGTTGTGACCTCCCTCCCAGGCTCCACAAGCGATTCTTTTACTCAAAACACCTGTATTGTAAATACAGCCTGAAA
>JAODAL010011609.1:0-99166 GCA_025379985.1 Phyllomedusa bahiana | reverse complement strand
CATTTACACCAGACAATGCTTCTGCTCCAATGTCCTCCTCCTCCTCCTCCTCCATTTCAGTCCCCACCGGACTCATGTGGCCACGAGATGTAGTCGCCACATCTCCAGTCCCCTGCCCAGACAGATTTTTCAGCATCTGTTCCAGGACATGAAGCAGTGGAATGACGTTATTCATCCCTTAGTCCTGGCGACTGACCAAATAAACGTGGCCTCCTCGAATGGCCTCAACAAACGGCAGGTGTCACGCATGAGCTGCCACTGGCTGACATCAAAGTTACACAGGGGAGTACTTCTGTCTGCCTGGATCATCAAAAAATCGTTAATGGCCTTTCTCTGTTCATACAGTCGGTCCAACATGTGCAGGCTGGAATTCCAGCGGGTGGAAACATCGCATATCAGAGCGTGTTGGGAGGCCGTTCTGCCGCTGCAACTCGAGGAGGGTGTTCCTGGCTTTGTACGAATGGATAAAGTGCATGCACAGTTTCCTGGCCATTTTCAGAATGTTCTGAAGATCGGTGGAAGACTTCAGGAACCTTTTTACAACCAGATTGAACACGTGCGCCATGCAGGGCGCATGGACCATCCCTCCTCGGTGCAGCGCGGACACCATGTTTCCTCCCATTGTCCCGTCACATGGTTCCGATTTGCAGTTGGCGCGGAGAAAGCCACACATCGATTTCTTGCTGCATGACGCGGAGCAGTTCCTCCCCCTGTGTGACTTCGTTCGCCGAGGCAAGCTAGGTGTAGAACTGCGTGACACCGCTGTGCCCTACACATGTGGTATGATGGAGCAGTACTTGTGGAGGCTGAGATGGTGGTGGTGGTGGAGGAGGAGGCGGACATTGGCGCAGGAGCAGCAGTTTGACAACGTGGAGGAGAAAGCGGCGTCTCCTGTCCAAGTTGTTGGTGTGCCTGGGCAGGAAGCACATTCACCCAGTGGGCCGTAAAGGACATGTACTGGCCCTGACCGTAGTTACAGCTCCAGACGTCCGCGCTGCCGTGTACCTTGGAACAAACCGATAAGCTCAAGGACTGACCCACTTTCTGTTCTACATATTTATGAAGTGCTGGTACTGCCTTTTTGGAAAGAAATTACGGCTTGGAACTCTCCATCTCGGCTCGGCACAAGCCATTAGTTCTCTGAATGGTGCAGAGTCCACCATTTGGAAGGGAGGGACTGCAGTACCAACAACTTGGACAGGAGCACGGTCAGCTGCTGCACCTTAGGATGGTTGGACGCATACTGTTTGTCTCTTTACAATCGCCTCTCTGAACGACTGCTGGCGCCATGAGTAGCGAGGAGCAGGAGCATCTGGACCGGGAGAGGATGTCAAAGAGAAACAGCTGCCTTCTGCAGAGGTGGTGGAGCCTTGACTGGCTGAAATGGCATGCGTGCCACTGGCCGCTGCTGCTGCTGCAGCGGCAGGATGGACCACCACATCTGAGCCACGTTTCTCCCCAGGCCACCGGATGGTGACGCTGCATGTGTTGACGCAGGGCCGTTGTGCCAACGTTAGCTCCCTGGCCACGCTTCACTTTCTGCCCACAGATTCTACATATACCCATATTCGGCTCCTCCGGTGTCTTAGCAAAGAACTGCCACACCGCCGAGTAGCTGATTTTACCGCCAACGCTCCGCACTGAGTGACTACTGCCGCCGCTGCCTCGCTGAGCCCCTGTGCCGCTACTGTCTTGGACCTGCGAAGCGGGTTTTCTACCCCGTGGCCGCTTGGCTCCCGACCTCACACTGCTGCTACCCTGCTGACTCACGGCCACACAACCCACTTGCTGGCTGCGCCGCTGCCTGACGCGCAAGCTGACGCCCTCTTCTCCTGACGATGATGAAGCCCTTGCTTCACCCGGCTCCCAAGTGCGGTCGGCTAAATCATCATCTATTTGTGTTTCATCGTCACTACTGTCCTCATCACCGGTCTTGGTAAGCCGAGGCTGACCTCTCACCACATGACCTCCCATGCCACTCTCCACATCTATACTTTGCCGCCTACTGCAAGAAGCTGGGGATATTTGCCCCATTTCTTCGCTGCCAAGTAGCTGCTGACTGCCCTCCTCAAATTGTTCATCCTCGCTATATAGTGCGCTGAGCCCAGACCACATAGTAGATCCCTGGCTGAGGGAACTGGATGGGACAGAGGCGGGCTGAGGACAGGTGAGGGCCGCTGACCCGCTCCCGGGCCATGCCAACTAAGTGTTGTGTCTGAGGTTCCCACCGACTCTTGGCTGGGGTTGTCAGATGTCATCTGGGAGGAAGAGGATGACCTAGTCAACCAATCAAGAACCCTTGGGTTGCTGAACAACACACGGCCGCTAGATGACAGCGGCAGTTGTGGCCTCACCGAGTGACCCCTGCTGCGACGTCCCCTTGCTGTGCTGCGACCTGGGCCCGTTTCAGAAATGTTTGTGCCACTGCCACTCGCAGTTGCAGAGCCTGCCACCTCTCTGTCTGACATACGTTTTTTTCTAAAAGGTACAGACACTGTTTGATGAAGCTATCTGTATATGATAAATATACACCCTGTTTTTGACTCCAAATGAACCCAGTAACAAGCTTGGGTAACCCTTGGATATAAATTGCGCCCACAAATGGCCAGGAAAAATTTACTTGTATGTGTCGTTTACAAGCACTGTGTGTTTTACTAAATGTAAAAGCACAAACAGGCTTAATTAACCTTCGCTTGTGAATTATGCTACAAGAAAAATGTATATATTTCGGTGTTGAAAAAGACGGTTTATTTTTGTCAGCACAGCAGCAAAACAACGCTTAATTAACCCCTGGATGTAAATTGCGCAATAGAATTGAGCCACCACAAACTAGTAGCTTTGTAGCGTGTTACAATGGTGTATTTTCTACGCCACACAACAAGAGATAAAATTGTAATTAACATTTGCTTGTGAATTAGGCTACCAAAAAAAAAAAATATATATTTGGCGTTGAAAAAGACGGTTTATTTTTTGTCAGCACAGCAGCAAAACAACGCTTAATTAACCCCTGGATGTAAATTGCGCAATAGAATTGAGCCACCACAAACTAGTAGCTTTGTAGCGTGTTACAATGGCGTATTTTCTACGCCACACAACAAGAGATAAAATTGTAATTAACCTTTGCTTGTGAATTAGGCTACCAAAAAAAATATATATATTTGGCGTTGAAAAAGACGGTTTATTTTTGTCAGCACACCAGCAAAACAACGCTTAATTAACCCCTGGATGTAAATTGCGCAATAGAATTGAGCCACCACAAACTAGTAAGCTTTTAGCGTGTTACAATGGAGTATTTTAAAAGCCACACAACAAGAGATAAAATTGTAATTAACCTTTGCTTGTGAATTAGGCTACCAAAAAAAAAAATAAATTTTTGGCGTTTAAAAATACGGTTTATTTTTGTCAGCACACCAGCAAAACAACGCTTAATAACCCCTGGATGTAAATTGCGCAATAGAATTGAGCCACCACAAACTAGTAGCTTTGTAGCGTGTTACAATGGCGTATTTTCTACGCCACACAACAAGAGATAAAAATGTAATTAACCTTTGCTTGTGAATTAGGCTACCAAAAAAAATATATATATTTGGCGTTGAAAAAGACGGTTTATTTTTGTCAGCACACCAGCAAAACAACGCTTAATTAACCCCTGGATGTAAAATGCGCAATAGAATTGAGCCACCACAAACTAGTAGCTTTGTAGCGTGTTACAATGGCGTATTTTCTACGCCACACAACAAGAGATAAAATTGTAATTAACCTTTGCTTGTGAATTAGGCTACCAAAAAAAATATAAAAAATTTGGCGTTGAAAAAGACGGTTTATTTTTGTCAGCACACCAGCAAAACAACGCTTAATTAACCCCTGGATGTAAATTGCGCAATAGAATTGAGCCACCACAAACTAGTAGCTTTGTAGCGTGTTACAATGGCGTATTTTCTACGCCACACAACAAGAGATAAAATTGTAATTAACCTTTGCTGTGAATTAGGCTACCAAAAAAAAATATATATATTTGGCGTTTTAAAAAGACGGTTTATTTTTGTCAGCACACCAGCAAAACAACGCTTAATTAACCCCTTGAAGTAAATTGCGCAATAGAATTGAGCCACCACAAACTAGTAGCTTTGTAGCGTGTTACAATGGCGTATTTTCTACGCCACACAACAAGAGATAAAATTGTAATTAACCTTTGCTTGTGAATTAGGCTACCAAAAAAAAAATATATATTTGGCGTTGAAAAAGACTGTTTATTTTTGACAGCACACCACAAACAACTCTTAATTAACCCCTTTGATGAAATTGCGCAATAGAATTAGCAGCCAAAAATGAAGTGTATTTGGTATTGTAAAAACGCTGTTTCTTTAAAATGAATACCACCGAACTGCTTAGATCCCACTATGATATTTGAATGTATATGCAGCTTCGAGGGACGCACGACAGGATTTCAGATCCATACCTCCAAAAAAAATAGAAATAGAACATTCAGATACAGCATCACTGAGACAAGCTGAGACACCCACAAAAATCGCTTGTAAAAATCAATTCTTCAGAAAGCGCTATCAACCCCACCGCCACAGCACCATCCCCCTGTCAGTACAGTGAGGAGATGTGAGCACCCAATCGTCGCTCTCGGTCTTATATAGTGCGGTGATGACGTCACAGAACCCGCCGTGGGTCTCTGAGTTAGGGTGCTTCATCTCAGCACATGGCTTCAGGCTATGCCCTCTTTCCTCCAGAGTGCTTTGGCCCCATTGTAACCGCCATGTGCTCGGTAGCCATTTTAATCAATCAAAAGCACACTACGTTTCCTCACGCCGAAGTTACCCGTGCCCAAGAGTGATCGACTTCGTTCCGAACGACGTTTTCCTAATTCTAAAACGAATTCCACTTCGTTATAATCGATGTCGCCCATCTCTAGTTGCACCCCTCACGTTTGTGCCTACCTCTGTGAACCGACTAGTTCCCCCCACAAATAGTTGATTAAAGTGAACCCTCAATAAGTAGGTAAGTAGTTAGATAAAGGCCCCCCAATATGTAGGTAGGTAGATAGCGGCCCCCCAATATGTAGGTAGGTAGATAGTGGCCCCACCAGTATGTAGATATTACCCTCAAATATGTAGGTAGGTAGATAGGGGCCCCCAGTATGCAGGTAGATAGGGACCACCAATATTTAGGTAGGTAGATAGGGGTAAGTAGGTATATAGGGGACCCTGAGTAGGTAGGTAGGTATAACATAGCTGCCTACCTACTGGGGGGCCCCTATATAACTAACAGCTGCTATATAGGGCACCCCGGGACTTAGATATATTCACCTACTTGTAAATAAAAAAAAAATACTAACCTCTCCACTCTCCCTTGGTGAGTCCGCCTGCTCTAGGCCCCGAGTCGGGTACTTTAGTCTTAGGGCCTAGGACAGGAAGCAGTGTAGGAGGCGCAATGAAATCACTTCATCGCGCCACCTGTGCACCAACATACGACAGGATCAGGGAGCGCACCATGCATCTGAATTATACAAGTGTTGCAGTGGACTCACATACATTGAATAACCTATATGGTAGACAGGACAGGCCTGTGGACTGTTCTTTCTACTATTTCTCGGAAACAAGGGTGTAGTAGCAGCCATTGGCAGCACCCCCCCCCCCTTTGTTTCAAAGTGTGACAGGGCCACGTACACCAGCTGTACTTCCCTTACGGCAGCCCTGCATATCAGATTTGTACCCTGCATATTTATTTCACTTTGTTAAGTAGTGCTGATTCTTTAACATAGTGACACCACATAACAGGTTATGACCTACAGTTACAAAGAGAAGAGAGACTCATAATGAACATGTTGGATCAATCAAATAAAAAAAGTTAAAAACATGCTCTAATATTCTTCATTTTGTAATGTACATTATAAAGTGACTTGTGATAAGGAAAATTAAAGGGGTTCTCACATCCCATAAGTTTAGGTTCGAGGCCAGCTTGTAACTTGTACGAGCCAGCCTCAGAGAATGGGTAGATGTTCACGCTTGTGTATTTCTTCCCATTTATTTGCTTGTGGATTTTCAAATACAGAAAAAAGGAAAAAATTATTTGAATCCCTTGCTGATTGTTAAGATTGCCCATAGACAAAGACATGAGACAGTCATATAATTTTAAGGTAGGTTAAATTTGTAACTTTGAGAGAATAAATATCCAAAATAAAATCCAGAAATTCACATTGTATAAATTATATAAATTATAATTTGCGAAATTGTATGCAGTGAGAAATAAGTGTTATGATCCCTCTGGCATAACAAGACTTAATAGTTGGTGGCAAGAGATCCTTATTGTCAATGCACATCATTTCAGAACATTTTTCGATAGATAATGATGAATGTGGCAACGTCATGAGAATTTTTTTTGCCCTCCTCTTTGCAGTTCATCTCTAAGATCATTAAGTTTTAGAAGGCTGACGCTAGGCAACTCGAGCTTCAACTCCCTTTCTAATGTGGGAAAAAGGTTATATGAATCCCGTGGCTATGCCACTCCAATCCCATAATGTGTGCAGATACATATTTGAGCCCACCTAATTTATGATGCCTTTGCTGTATGTTTTGGGTCATTTACTTGCTGAATACCACCAGCCTATGACCCATTTCCTAATGTCCTGGCGGAAGGAAGGAGGTTGTTAAGGTACATGGGGTCCCAGTCCCATTCACCCATTGATGTGGTGAATTAGTCCTGTGCCCTTATATCAGAGAAAAACACTCCCAAAACATAATTTGACCACCTCCATGCTTGACAGTGGGGATGGTTTTCTTTGGTTCATAGGCAGCATTCTCTCCTCAAACATGCAGTTGAAGTTTAATACCAAAGAGCTCAATTTTCTCTCATCCGAAAAAAAAAAACCACAGCACCTTCTCCCAGTCACAGAATAATAAAGGTGATCATTGGCAAACTTCAGAAGGGCCTGCATATGTGCCTTCATGAGCAGGGGGATATTGCGAGCACTGCAGGATCTTAAACCATTACCCAATGATATCTGCTTACTGTGGTCCCAGAATCCATTAACCAGCCCCGCAGTGTAGTTTCTTAGGATGATCACTACACCTTCTCAAGACAGTGATACCCCACGAAGGTGAGATTTTGCATGGTGCCCCAGAATGATGTACGAATGAGCATCATTTTGTATTTCTTTCTTCCATTTTCCAACTATTACCCAACAGTTTGTCTTCGTTTCTCACCCATCTTCTTACTTATGGTTTTTGTAGCCCAATCCAGCCTTGTGCAGTTCCTAAATTTTGTCCCTGACATCCTTAGAAAGCTCTTGTCTTGTCCAATGTGTAGATGTTAAATGTCTAACTGATTTATAGAGTCCTGTGGACAGAGTCTTTTATAAAGTTGACTATTTAAGACAGCTGTCTTTAATGCAGGAGACGAAGTTGATTAGGGCATCTAACTGGTCTGTAGGGTTCAAACACCTTAATGGATTTTATTTTGGATATTCTTTTCCTCTCAAGTTTAAAAATTAACCTACCTTAAATGATAGACTGTTCATGTCTTTGCCAGTTGTCAAAACTTACCCATCAAGCAAGTCAACGAGGACAACTGTGCAAGCATGACCAATCTACCTATGGCTCACAGCAAGCTACCAGCTGACCTCAGACCTTAACTTATGAGATGGGAAAACCCCTTTAAGTAGTATTTGATTTGTTCAGAAGATTTTGTGATAAGGATATTAGAAGATGGGAATAAGCCAGACGCAGAGAATGGAGAGGTAGCCACTCATGCGCGGCACTCTATTCTGTTCTATGGGAGTTCTGAGGATGGCCAGGCGAGTGCGCATAGCACTGTTGTCTTGTACTGAGAAGCTCAGAGGTCTGTGCTACAACTAAGGAAAGTATCCGAAACGCATCAGCTTGCTGCAATGTGCCCGTTTGTGTGCATCTTATACTGAGAAGCAAGATTTTAGTAATTTTTATAAAGTTTTCTAAAGCCTTCTGGTGTTGGAAGTTAGAATATTCTCTGTGCTGAGATTTTTGGATCTAAGAAGTGGCTCGTCTCTTCCGTGCCTCCTCTAGCGGGACAAACTTTGCATTTGGTGAGCTGACCATTTATTTTTCTGTTAACTGAACGCCTGCCTGTATCAGGGAGTTTTTGGATATCCTTACGATGTCTAATAATGAAATAGTCCTTTGCGAATGTTAATTCTCCAATCTCCACCAACTGAATGGGGTAGGGTATATTTTTCTGACAAATAAGCACTCTAGCGCACGGTGAGTAGATTCCTAAATACCACTTCCAAAGTTAAACATTCAGGGTAGACTGGAATAGGATTTATCCTAAAGTAAGTGATAGTGTAGATTATGGAAGTCTTTTACAAGAATGTTTGTTTTATACTTTGAGCAAGCAAGAACTTCACTCGCTAATCCTTGTACTTGGCAATTTAGTTATACATGCTGATGATTACTTTAGTGGCATATTACAGATTAGTCTGAGCTGGTATGTTCTCCGGCAGGAGGATAACTGCATATATATTCCATTAGGGAGTCATACTCATATTGTACGTCCTGATGTGCCCAGTAATGATCCTCTCCATGAGTGTCTCTCTACTGTGACTATCTTGTACCTTTATTCACAGAATTTACATCCAGTGTTCTGCTTTGGACCACAGTATCACAGGCAAAGTTTCCGTCCTCTCCATGGCAACAGAAAGGAAAATGATGAGAATCACTGCAGGATTCTTCATTCAAGCAAATGGACTTTAAATTCATTTTATAGACTGATTCACGGATCACTGATCACTATTCTGTTAGTTTGTGCTCCTTAGTTATGCAACTACATAGTAATATAGATGTCTGTTTTAATTTTTTACTTTTCTGGCTATGTTTAATTTCCAGACTCTTATGTCACCCAGGGATGAGACAACTAAAAAATCTTTTTGAGAAGATAAATATTGCTTTTTAGTGCAGTTCTTCCAATTTTTCATGTCCTGTACAATAGAACATTAAATAGCACTCCAAACAACGGGCACAGAAACCAAAGGACACACTAACTGTGTGAAACCCCTTATCTCTTTATCTTGGTAGAAATTTGGGTAATGAAATACAACAGAATCAGTGACCCGAGATCAATCAACATAAGCCATCAATACATAGGAACAAATAATAGTCATATAAAAAGTAACTGAATCAGGTCCATTACATTACTGTAATAAAGAAACAAGAAAAATATATTGCAAGATTTACAACTACAGATTTTCACATGAATATTTATCTTTTTTCCTTAGAAAAGAAGGAGGTCAGTAATAGTGCAAATCCAGAAATAACTTACCTTCGTTTTTAGATACTGATATTTCATGATAGTATCCATTGGCTTCCAAACATTTTATCGATTAGGATGATTGTATGATAGATTGTAAAAAAAGTTTTTAGTACATTTTTATTCTTAAAAGAGAAAATGTAATAGAGAAAGATGTACCGTTTATACTTGAGTATAAGCTGACCTGAATCTAAGCTGAGGCGCCTAATTTTACCACAAAAAACTGGGGAAAAATTGTCAGGGACCGGTTAGGGACACACACACAGACAAGTGGGCCCTGACTCTGATCCCAGCCCCTGTCCCTGCCTTTTGGGGAACCCGACTCCTAAATAGGCCGGCCCCAACTGGAAGACTGATAGCTGATACAGGAGCACTGATATAGGAGCAACACAGACAGAACAAACAGACAAATAAGCGCAGTCGGGCGGTCCAAGTCGGCAACACTACGGGCAGTGAGGTACAGAGACGTGAGACAAAGAGAATAACCGGGGTCCAAAGCGAAAGGTCAGGAGAGCACAGAAACAACAAGAGAACAGATGTCAATCTACATGGAATAAACTATAGCATGCAAGGAGGGAAGGAAGTGGCAACTATAGATAGGGAAGGGGAGGAAACAGAGCAGGTGATAGGGAACAGAACCTGTCAATCACCAAGAAAATAGATTAACTCTGGGAGTGCTGGAAAGTTCCTGGCCACGGGTGTTGGCCAGGATTCAATTAAAGTCCAAGGTAGAGGACTGTGTTCACACAGGATAAAGCAAAGCCGTAGTTATGGTCACAGCGGCCGTTCGCCTGACGACCAGCAGCCAGATAACAAGAACGTATCAAACATATATATAAACATATATATATATATCTACTATATATATATACTACACCCCCCCAAACAGGTACACACATTATATATATCTATAACACTCTACTCTGCTGTCACTCTAAACTCACTACACACTCTCTCAAACTCTCACAAACACTTCGAAATCTCAATATAGTCTCAAATCTCTCTATCGCAGGTCACACTGTCCCCCTTCGGCCGGTATACCGGTAAATTCCCCTCATAGGCGGTATAGACAGGTAAATATAAGTGGTCTACCTCTAGAATTGTCGTTTCTGCGCTAGAATGCGCCTGATTTGTGACCCGCAGTAGACCTGGTTCATATATTCAGGGAGCATTCTATGCTATTATTATGCGCATAAAAATTGGTGTCTAAGTGCCAAAAATCACACATGTCGCCCATAGTGCCCAATTTGCCATTTTCCCTCCACAGTGTCATGTGATCTGTTAGTATTACAAGGCCTCAGATGTGAATGGGGTGCAGGTTTGTTAAATTTAGTGTTATCGCTTTCACACTCCTCTCCTACAGTTACAGAAATCAACACGGCACGCTCCTGGCAAAGGAACTCTCAGAAAATCTAGGATAAAAGAATTGTTGCCTACATTAAGATGGACTAGGCTATTAGAAGATTGCAACGACCGTGAACCTGACTAAGCACGTGACTCAGAACTACAGCATTAAGAAGACAGGTTCTACTCAGAACAGGCCTTGCCATGGTCGACCAAAGAAGTTGAGTGCACATGCTCAGCATCATATCCAGAGATTGTCTTTTCAAAATCGACGTACGAGTGTCGCCAACATTGTTGAAGTGGTAAAAGAGGGTGGGTCAGCCTGTCAGTGCTCAGACCATACGCTGCACACTGTATTAAATTGGTCTGCGTGTCTGTCGTCCCAGAAGGACGCTTCTTCTAAAGATGATGCAGTTTGCTGAAGACAAGCAGACTACGGACATGGATTACTGCAATCATGTCCTGTGGTATGCTGAGAACAAGAAAAGCTTATTTGGTTCGGATGTTGTCAAGCACGTATGGCAGCAACCAGGTGATAAGTGTGTGTTACCTACAGTCAAGCATGGTGGTGGGAGCAGGCCCAAACTGTGTAAAGAAGGCAAGATGCTTCCAAAATGTCTAGACACTGTTCAGGTAAACAGAGATCATGCCGACAGCCCTGTAACATCTAAATTGGTTCTCTATGAGAATCATTGAACTGTGAGTATCGCGTTGTATCGGAGAACTTGACACTGCAGACTATCTAATATGTTTCCAAAAAGTGTTACAAATGAATTGGAATTTGAAGATAAAAGTAACTAAGAGCTTAAAGTTTTTCTAAAAGCAATTTTCACTTTAATTTAAGACTGGGGTCTAGGGGTTTTGTTTTTCTGAACCATTTTTAAACTGGCAGGGGAGCCCCGCACATAGAGGGCTTCTGTGGTGTCTTAAAACTTTGTTTTGTTGGCATAAAACAAGTATTTGGAGCAAGCCCAAACTGGCAGATGCCTGGTGGGCTGTCAGGGTCTGGGCAGCCCACCTGGGGGACTGATGATTCCCCTCGGTGTGCTCGAGTCCTAGCGCCGCCTGTGTAAGCACAGAGGCTGGCAAACAAGGATTTCAGCAATGCAAAATGACGAGTAAACATTTTGTTTTTTAATTCTTAAAAACAGAGCAAAGCTTTGTGCACATGCAGTGCTACTTTCTGTAACAAGACAGTCCGTACCGGTCAGGGTCCCAAATCCATGGGTACTGAGCTGTGGTGTCCAGCGTCTCCTAATGCACAAGCCAACTATTGGGGCAACCGGGCGAAAAGACAGGGGGGTCCAGGGCGGACATGTGACGGTTTACGTTTCGGGGGGGAATTTTCCCCTTCCTCAAACACGCAACACCACCCAAGCTCCCTTTTTTACTCTTACTGGTGCACCTATTTTTATAAATAAAAAAGCTTAATAAAAAAAGAGCGACATAAAATACATATATACAAACATTGCCTAGTTTTAAAAACGCTCGGATTAAGTCCTCTTTGAGGCGGCCGGGACCAAAGTATTAAGCCGAAAAATCCAGGCTGCTTCTCTTTGTAGAATTTTTTTTCTAAAAAATTTTTCACCTTCCCTGCATCTAACTTCCTCTAAGACACACCATTTTAGTTCAGCTACCCCATGGCCTGCCTCGGAGAAGGCAGTAAAGAAAATAATATCACAAGAAAGGAGAGACAGGCCTTACTTACACTAAAACAAGATGACAGCATTATAGTGAAGAAGGCTGATAAGGGTGGTTCCGTAGTGGTACAAAGTAAAACCCAATATATACAGGAAGCACTGACACAACTCAGTGATCATACAGTGTACAAAAAATTAGAATATGATCCCACTAATGAGCTTAAGATTCTCATAGAACAGATACTTACCGAGGTGGTTAGCCACGGCATTATCACTGAGAAGGAAAAACAATTTATGACATGTACACACCCACGCAAACCTATACTGTACCTTGTACCCAAAGTACATAAATCTATTACTAACCCTCCCGGACGACCGATAGTCTCGGGAATCGGGTCCCCTACTTGAACCCCGTGCTATTTACGTTTACTCATTTCTACAGAAATTAGTTAGGAGGGACACACATTCCCTTTCTGACACTACTCAATTTCTCAAAATGTTGGAGGCTATGCCTCATAGTGAAGACTCATGGCTCTGCACCCTTGACATCAAATCTCTGTACACCAACATACCCTACATAGAAGGTATGTCAGCAGTTAGAGAATCATTGGGGGAGGACCATACCTTGACTAATGCTCAAATTAACTTTCTTATGGATCTATTGGATGTCATACTTCGTAAGAATTACTTCAAATTTGGTTCAGACGTGTACTTGCAGCTACAGGGGACATCTATGGGGTCTCCTGTGGCTCCAAGTTACGCGAATCTGTTCATGACTGTGTTCGAGAATAAGCACATCTTCACCAGCCCACATTACAGTCTTGTCAAGGCGTGGTACCGATACGTCGATGACGTTTTTGTGTCATGGTCGGGTACAGAGAAGGAATTTCACACATTTGTTGAACACCTTAACCAGATCAACCCCCTTATTCAATTTACTGCCACCATTTATCGTGAGGTTATACACTATCTTGACGTAGAAATTAGAAGACAGCCTACAGGAATTTCCACTACTCTGTATAAAAAATCGATTGATAGGAACAATCTTTTGCACCACAAAAGTCAGCATGCTCCACAAATATTCCGTGGTATCCCCAAGGGCCAATTTATGCGGGCCAGAAGAATATGCTCGTCAGAAACCCTATATAGGGAACAGGAGAAGATCCTTATTGAGAAGTTTGTGACTAGGGGATATAAAAGAGAGGATCTAGAACAGACAGCTAGAGAAGTGCTACATATGGACAGGGAATCCTTACTAAAAGGGGCTAACAAAAAACCTAGACCAGATCGCCTCATGGTTGTAAGCACATACAATGCTCATAGTGACCTGGTGAAAAAAACCATCAATAAGTATTGGTATGTTCTAACAAGTGACACTAAATATGGTAAAATGTTTATACAGAGACCACAGTTTATCTATAAAAGAGGCCGTACTATCGGTAGCTCTATAACATCCTCACAATTGAAGGTAGACAAAACTCACAAAACTGCGGTACGCACTGGCACATACCCCTGCCTAGGTTGCATTAATTGTAACTCCATAATCAAGGGCACATATATTTAACATCCTGCACAAGGTAACAAAATAACACTAAGAGGTTTTTTCACCAGCAATACAAAATCAGTAATTTATTACTTAAATTCCCCTGTGGGAAGGGATATGTTGGTCAAACCATGCGGAGTATAAGGACGAGAGTCACAGAGCATCGGTCTAACATCAGAATAGCTATCAGGAAAGACACAAAAATAGAGGAATCATCAAAAAAGAAATTTGGTGTGACAACAGTTGCTAGACACTTCTCCGAGGCAGGCCATGGGTAGCTGAACAAAAAATGGTGTGTCTTAGAGGAAGTTAGATGCAGGGAAGGTGAAAATTTAGAGAAAAAACTTCTACAAAGAGAAGCAGCCTGGATTTTTCGGCTTAATACTTTGGTGCCGGCCGTCCTCAATGAGGATCTTGATCTCAGAGCGTTTTTGTAAACTAGCGCAATGTTTGTATATATGTAGTATGTCGCTCGTTTTTTAATATATACATTTTATTTATAACAATAGGTGCACACAGTATAGAGTATAAAAGGAAGCTTGAAGGTGGTGAATACGTGTTTGAGGAAGGAGAGAATCCTCCCCGAAACGTCACACGTCACATGTCCATCCTGGACCCCGCCTGTCTGTACGCCCGCTTGATCCACTACGTTGGCTCTGTGCATTAGGAGACCGCTGGAGCACCACAAGCTCAAGTACCCATGGATTTGGGACCCTGACCGGCTATGGACTGTCTATGCTTACACGCAAGTAGCACTAGCATGTGCACAAAGACTATTGCTCTGTTTTTAAGGAATTACAATAAACAAATGTTTTACTCGTCATCTAGCATTGCTGCAATCCTTGTTTGCACAGCCGTATGTTTGATGGGAGAGAGGGATACTCCCACTAGCAGCTAATGCTACCGTAGCAGTCATATAGGCTCTTAAATTGCCACACATTGGTATCTGAAAGCTACAGGGGCCACAGCAGTTGCACTTGGGACTAGACCACTGAGCCACGGAGCCCACAGGCCCACTTCGCAACACAGCTGCAAATCTGGGTCACATAGACATAGCCCCCACTTGTGCGGTACAGGCAGCAGTTCAGGCTGAACAGCCAGGATCTTCTGATCCTGGCTGTTGAGCCTCCTGGAGGCCACCGCGCAGGGGGCGATGTGATGATGTACTAGGCCGGCCTAATAGACACCGGAAGTGGTGGTCTAGAGCAGGTGGCGTGATGATGTCACGCCGCCTGCTCCGGACTCAGAGAAGAGAAGAGGGTGGAAAGGTGACAGGTGAGTAGCATTATTTTTTATTTTTAATGCAGGCTCTAGTCTACCTACTTACCTAGTTGGGGAAGGCCCTTTCTACCTATCTGCCTAGTTGGTGTCGGCAGTGATTATCTACCTACCTAGTTAGGGGTAGCCATGTCTAACTACCTATCTAATTGGGGAAGGCCCTGTCTATCTACATACCTACCTAGTTGGGGGAGGTCTTGTCTACCTGTATAACTACTGGTGGAGGCCCTGTCTACCTACTTACCTAGTTGGGAGAGGCCCTGTCTACCTACCTACCTAGTTGGGGGAGACCCTGTCTTTCTACCTACCTAGATGGGATAGGCCCTGTCTATCTACCTACCTACAGTGAAGGAAATAATTATTTGATCCCTTGTTGATTTTGTAAGTTTGTCCACTGACAAAGACATGAAGAGTCTATAATTTTAAGGGTAGGTTAATTTTAACATTCAATTAATCAGTCAGACTCTAACCTCTACAACATGGGCAACACCAAAAGGCTTTCTAAGGATGTCAGGGACAAGATCATAGACCTGTACAAAGGTGGAATGGGCTACTAAACTATAAGTAAGACGCTGGGTGAGAAAGAGATAACTGTTGGTGCAATAATAAGAAAATGGAAGAAATACAAAATGACTGTCAATCGACATCGAACTGGGGCACCATGCAAAATCTAACATCATGGGGTATCCTTGATCATGAGGAAGGTGAGAGATCAGCCTAAAACTACACGGGGGAACTTTTTAATGATCTCAAGGCAGCTGGGACCACAGTCACCAAGACAAATGTTTGCCAATTGATTGGGAGAAGATGCTGTGGTCAGATGAGACGAAAACTGAGCTCTTTTGCATTAACTCAACTCGCCGTGTTTGGAGGAAGAGAAATGCTGCCTTTGACCCAAAGAACACCATCCCCAATGTCAAGCTTGGACGTGGAAACATTATGTTTTGGGGGTGTTTCTCTGCTAAGGGCATAGGACTATTTCACCGCATCACTGGAAGGCTGGATGGAGCCATGTACAGTAAAATCCTGAGTGACAACCTCCTTCCCACCGCCAGGAGAAATGGGTCGTGGCTAGGCCTACCAGAAAGAAAATGACCCAAAACATATAGCCAAGGCAAAAAAGGAGTGTCTCAAAAAGAAGCACATTAAGGTCACATTAAGGAGTGGCCTAGCCAGTCTCCAGACCTTAACCCATAGAAAACTTATGGAGGGAGTTGAAGCTCCGAGTTGCCAAGGGATAGCCTCAAAATCTTATTGATTTAGAGATGATCTGCAAAGAGGAGTGGACCAAAATTCCTCCTGACATTTGCGCAAATCTCATCATCATCTACAAAACACGTCTGACTGCTGTGCTTGCCAACAAGTGTTTTGCCACCAAGATTTAAGTCTTGTTTGTCAGAGGGATCAAATACTTATTTCTCACTGCAAAATGCAAATAAATTTATATAATTTATATAATGTGATTTTCTGGATTTTATTTTGGATATTCTATCTCTCAATGTTAAAATTAACCTACCCTTAAAATTATAGACTGTTCATGTCTTTGTCAGTGGGCAAACTTACAAAATCAGCAAGGAATCAAATAATTATTTCCTTCATTGTAGCTGTGTGAGGCCCTGTCTATCTACCTACCTAGTTGGGGGAGGCCCTGTCTACCTACCTAGTTGGGGAAGGTCCTGTCTACCTACCTACCTAGTTGTGAGAGGCTCTCTCTACCTACCTACCTAGTTGGTGGATGCCCTGTTTATCTACCTACCTAGTTGAGGGAGACCCTGTCTACCTACCTGCCTATTTGGGAGAGACCCATCTATCTACCTACCTAACTGGGAGAGGCCCTGTCTCTCTACCCACCTAGCTGGGGGAGGCCCTGTCTATCTAGTTCCCCAGCTTGGGGAGGCCCTGTCTATCTTCCTACATAGCAGTGGGAGGCCCTGTATATCTAACTACCTAGCTGGGGAAGGCCCTGTCTAGCTTCCTCCCTAGCTGGTGGAGGCCCTGTCTACCTACCTAGTTGGGAGAGGCCCTGTCTACCTACTTAATTGGGGAACGCCCTATCTACCTAACTTCTTGGGTGAGGCCCTGTCTACATATCTAATTGGGGAATGCCCTGTCTACCTAACTACTTGGGTGACGCCCTGTCTACCTACCTAGTTGGAGGAGGCCATGTCTACCTGTATAACTACTGGGCGAGGTCCTGTCTACCTACCTAGTTGGGGGAGGCCCTATCTACCCGTATAACTACTGGGGGAAGCGCTGTCTACCTTCTTAGTTGGGGGAATCCATGCCTACCTATCTAACTGCTGGGAAGAGCTGTCTACCTACCTAACTCGGGGAGAGGCCCTGTCTACCTACCTATTTGGGGGAGGTCCTGTCTACCTAACTAAATGCTTGGGGGAGGCCCTGTTTACCTACCTAACTACCGGGAGAAGGCCCCGTCTACCTACTAAACTACTGGTGAAGCTATGTCTACCTATATAACTACTGGAAGAGGTCCTATCTACCTATATAACTACTAGGGGAGTCCTTGTCTACCTATATAACTACTGGGAGAGTCGTTATGTCTACCTATATAACTACTAGGGGAGGTCCTGTATACCTATATAACTACTAGGGGAGGTCCTTTCTACCTATATAACTACCGGGAGATGCCATGTCTACCTACCTAATACCTGGGGAGGCCCTGTCGACCTATCTAAAAACTGGAAAGGCCCTGTCTACCTACCTAACTACTGAGGGGAGGCCCTGTCTACCTACCTAACTACTTGGGGGAGGCCCTGTCTACCTACCTAACTACTGGGGGAAGGCCCTATTTACCTACCTAACTACTGGGGGGCCCTTAATACCTAGCTACTGGGGGGGCCCTATATGCCTAGCAACTAGAAGGGGCCTTAAATATCTACTTACCTACTGGGGGGCCTTATATGCATATCTACTTGTTAGGGGGGGGGCTAAGTACCTAACTACCTACTGAAGGCCCCTGTATAACTATCTACTTACGAGGGGAGGCCTATGTATCTACCTATCTACTAGTGGAACCCTGTATACCAACCTATCTACTGGTGAACCCTAGGTATCTACTTATTGAGGGGGTCTTTACAGCTACCTACTGTGGGGGCTTATATACCTGTCTACTAGGAGGACCTTATATACCTTTCTACCTTCCAGGGGGCCTATGTACCTACCTACTTGGGAAACCTTATGTACCTACCTACTGGAGGGACCCTATTTTCCTACCTATTGGGGGCCTGATACACCTGTCTACTGTGGGGGGTCTATATACCCTTCTACCTATTAGGGGGCCTATGTGCCAACTTACTAAGGGGACTCTATACACCTACTTACCTACCTACCTACCTACTAAGAGGCTCTATATAGGTACCTAATGGAGGACTATATACCTCCCTACCTACTTTGGGGACCTTTATACTTATCTATCTACTGAGGGGGCCTATATACCCACTGAGGGGCTACCTAATTGGGGATTATATACCTCTTCCCCTACTGAATAAGTCTATAAACTTAATGAGGGGGCCTATTTACCTACATTCTGAGGGTACCTCTATACTTACCTACTGTGGGAGGACTAAATACTTACCTTCCTTCTTGGAGCATATATAGCTACCAAATGGGGGCCTAGTTATTTACCTACCACTTATCTGACTTTTTTAATTTCTAATTTTTAGGATCTAAAGTACCTAAAAGGAGAGTCTACCTATGTTCCTGTTTAATTTGGGGTGCTGCCTATTATATAGAGTGTTTACACAAATAGGGGCCCTATAATCAGCTGGGGGCACTTTGGCTGTTTGGGGTACAATTACTGTGTGGGGCACCAAATGAGGCACTATTACTAATTGGGGCGCTATGGATGGGGAGTTTGTACAGAGGTGGTAATTGATATAATTGGCTAGGGGCACTTTGGCTGTTGGGGGTAAAATTACTGTATGGGGCACCAAAGGAGGCACTATTACTATTTGGGGAGCTATGGATAGGAAGTTTGTACAGAGGTTGGAATTGATAGGGAAGTGCTGGAAAAGAGTGAGTCTAAGATGTTTGTGTGGTAAATTCTACAGAAACGAGTGGTGGCTGGGAAGAGACTTCATTGCATTCTGGCCCGGATGGAGAAAAAAGGCAAGAGAACAACTCATCAGAGAAGAGACCGACTGTGTCCTGGGTCCTGTGTCCTGAGCGTTCAGAGGCAGGAGTCAGACTGCCCAGTATTAGCGGAGCAGAGTGCCAGCGACGCTCCGCTCTGCTAACCTGAACAGTAAGCTTAAGGACTTAGGCCGTAAGCTTACCAGGCGCCAGCCCTCAGTGCTGACGTGGGCAGTGTGATGACGTCACATCTTTGTGCTGCCCGTGCCGGGCTCACAGGCTGGCCGGCTGGCTGTGCAGTCACATCGTGGGAGCATGGAGAGAGGTAAGTAAGTTATTTCTTTCATTTTTTTTAACACTTGGAGCCTAAACCCTGCCTGCTGCCTGTATGTTCTCTATATGCCCCCTATAAACCTGCCTGACTGTCGAAATGCCCCTGACTACCTATATGGCCGTTATAACCCTGTCTGACTACCTATATGCATCCTTTAACTCTGCCTGACTATCTATATGCCCCCTATAACCCTTCCTGACTACCTATATGGCTCCTATAACCCCCCTAAACCCTGCCTTCCTACCTATACGGGCCCTATAGCCACCCAAAACCCTGCCTACCTATATGGGCACCTATAACCTCCCTAAACCTTGCCTGACTACTTCTATGGGCCCCTATAACCCCCACTCCCCTAAACCCTGCCTGACTACCTAAATGGGCCACTATAACCCACCTAAACCCTGCCTACCTACCTATATGGCCCTTATAACCCACCTAAACCTGCTTGCCTACCTATATGGCGCCCTATAGCTACCTAGACCTTGTTTGCTTACCGACATGGTCCCTATACCCTACCTAAAGCCTGCCTATTTGGGACCCCCTATAGCTTATTTACCTACCTACCTATGAAGCCCCCCCTGTAGCCTATCTACCTATGTGGGCCCCACCTATAGTCTATCTACCTAGCTAACTGAGGCCCACCTACTGCCTACTTAGCTACCTTAAGCCTACCGACAGCCTACCTACCTACCTGCGGGCTGAATAACTATCTGAAGCCTAACTACAGCCAACCTAGGGCCAATCTATCTACCTACCTGTAGCCTACCTACCTTATTGAGATCTGCCTATCTACTGCCTACCTACCTTGGACCAATCTACCTACCTACCTGGGACCTAACTACTGCCTACCTACCTACCTGAAGCCTACCAACCTACCTACCTAGGGCCTACCAACCTATTTAATGGTGGTTTACCTGGTAACATGATTCTGAAGAGTACAGGCCATAGCTGTAACACAATCTCCAGGGGGTGAATCCTCTGTTCCTCCCCTCTAGGAGACTGGGCCTCTAAGCTATGGCCTGTATCTGTTCTGCTACCTCTTGGAAGTTTGTACAGAGGTGAGGGGAGAAGGGGGAGGTGATGGAAAAGTGAAGATTCTAAGATATTTGTGTTCAAATCTGCAGGGGTGGCCGGGAGTCATCATGAAGGTCTGGACTGGATGAAGAAGAAAAGGTAAAGTTAACGACTCACTAGAGAAATGTCACCTGTGAGTCACTAACTGTAGCTGCACTGTAATCATTTATATGTCTGTGTACACTGGCCACTACCACTATATGGTCATTGTATGCTGCTTATATATAGTCTGCAGAGTCTGTGTACACGTATCTACCACTATATGGTCACTATATAGCGGTAATATTGATCTTTGTATACTGATCTTTACTCATTAATGGCATAGGGGTATTATTCAGTCACCATGTGGTGGTAATTTGTGGTCATGTTCTGGTGGTATTATCAGTTTGCTATGGGGCTCAGGTTTCTCTAGCTATGCCTCTGCACTAAAATATACTGCTGCTAGTGTTATAGCCAGCACAGACATAGCAGTGTGCTCATGATGTAGACTTCCTGGCACCCCCTTTCACAGTGGACTCTCCCAGCTCAGAAACAGTTACTTTAACACAGCTGTCAACATAGTGATCCATCATGCTGTCATGTGCCGACTTGGCCCGACTTCAGTCCTGTCTTAAGGGCCAGCGCTTTTTTTAAAAACTGAATTATAGATTAAATGCTTTGATTTTCCTCATGAAGCATATTTAAGGAAGTGTTTGTATTTTAGTCTCTGTATTTCTTTGTCTTTTGGTAGTAATACACCACAAGGCGTTGGATGGAGCAGAGTGTAGACAGGCAGCGGCTGGCCGCACAGGTACATTCAACGTTTCGAGGGAAACCACGCCCCGTTTCTCAAACATATAAAAGCATATGTGAACTACCACCTTTCCACATTCATGAATTGGTATTCATGCTGCCCTAGGCACTTCAGATAGCTGTCAGCCAAATGTTGAAATGTATCTCTTTATTCTGCAGGTTTTCCCTCTGGATTACATTGGACTTGTTGAACTATGTCAGACCAATGTTGGATCCATTTCTTTCATAAAATGGTCAATGTGGGATGTAGTTAGGGACAGTTTGTTTAAATAGTGTTTTTATGTTGTTTTGGTGTATTTTTTTAAACATTTTATTCCAGTGTTAGTGTTAGTCTCTCTATTACTAGTGTTGGAGCTTGGCGTTAGCCACCGGCAAGTTTTTTAATCACCCCAAAGCTTACTCTCTCCTTCTCTCACTGTTATCCCATTATCAAAAGCACCAGGGGTACTGGGAAGAGCGGGGCTACTATCAGAAGGTGACCCTCTAATGTGAAGGTCCGCTTCTAGGGTGGCTGCGGGCTGGTATTTTAAGGGTGGGAAAGGCCCAATATTTATGGACCTTCCCATCCCTATAATATTAGCCTGCAGCTGCTGGTTTCTATCTTGACTGGTTATAAAAAATTGGGGGGACCCCGCATGTTTTTTTTTTTTTTTTTAATTATTTATTTATTTAAAGTCTATAGACATTCCTCTCTTATCAACAAATAAACAATTAAAATAAAATTATGTAAGTTCCCCCCTTTTTTATATCAAGCCAAAATAAAACCAGCAGCTGCAGGCTAATACTATCAAGATGGAAAGGTTCTTGGATATTGTCCTTCCCATCCCAAAAGAAACATTTTGCAGCCGACACTGAAGCAGATCACCATATTAATTGGTGCTTCAGACGGTTACACAGTTCTTCCCAGTACACCCCTGGTGCATTGAGAACTGGGGTAATAGTGAGAGGAGGTTAGTGCCAACTTTGGGGGTTAAAAAACCCCCCACTGCTGGCTGACAACAAACCCCAGTGCTAGTAGTACAGAGGTGTCTGTCAAACACACTGGAAAAAAATGGTAAAGGAGACACACTGATACAACACAAAAAACACTTTATTTAAATAAAAAAAATCCCTGACAACATCCCTCATTGACCATTTTATTAAAGAAATGGATTCAATGCTGTTCTGACATAGTCCAACTGGAAAATCTGTAGAAGAAAGAGAAACACTACAAAAAGCATGACAGTACTAAATTCCATCCCTTGCATTGCAAAGGACGAATAACGGACTGCACAATATTATTCTGAGGGGTACAGGCCATAGCTGTAGTACAATCTCCAGGGTGTTAGTCCTCTGTTCCGCCGCACACCCCTAGGAGACTGTGCCTCTAAACTTTTCCCTGTACCTGCTCTCCCACCCCTAGCCCCAACCATTGTGTTACTCAGCCTAGTGCCAACACAAAATACAACCCCCACCTTATCACTTCATAATCTCCCCCCAACTCCACCTATAATCACATGGCCACTTTATACAGAGGTGGGGGGCAGTTAGGGAAGTGCTGGAAAAGTGATGATTTAAGATATTTTTGTGCAAATTCAGCAGGGATATGTGGTGGCCGGGAGAAGTCATCATGGTGTTCTGGCCAGGATGGAGAAGAAAAGGAAAGTGAATGACTCATCAGAGAAAACGTCACCTATGAGTCCCTGGATATAACTGCACTGTTATCATTTATATGGGCATGTGCCCACGGCAGTGGACAAATACCGGCCGGTTTGCCGGCCGGTATTTGTCCGGTTTTGCGGCGGTCCCCACGGCCGCGGGGGGGGGGGGGGGGGGGCTTTTCTCCGCGCTGAGCGGAGAACAGCCCTCCCCCCTCCCATTGAGTTGTTCATATTCCGTCCGGAAACCGGACGGAAGAATGAACATGTTCAATGTTTTGCCGCCGGACCGCTGGCGGCAAAACCGCCGGGCGGAAAACCCGTGCAGTGGGGACTGCTGCACGGGTTTTCCATAGAGCACAATTGTGATCATTTTCGGACGGTTTTTCAGGCGGTCTGAAAAACCGCAAACCGGCTGAAAATCCAGCCGAAAACCCATGCCGTGGGGACATGCCCTTTGTCTGCAGAGAGCCTGTGTACAATGGTAATTACCACTATATGGTCAATATATAGCGGTAATATTGGTCTTTGCATACTGATCTTTATTCAGTAATAGTACAGGTGTAATAGCCACCATGTGGTGGTAATTTATGGTCGTGTTCTGCAGTATAATCGGGTCCTTATGTAGTAGTGTTATTGGTAATGTTGGTCTTGGTATAGTGGATTTGTTTGATAACAGTATGATGCATGGTGAGGTATTTGCTTCTTATATTATCTAGTAACTGAATGACTATAGGGCTATGTCTACACGGCAGTGGACATAAAATGACCTGAAAACCAAATCTTAAAACGTTCATAAAACTGAGTTTTTGTCCACTGTCTGTCAAAAGCTGCTGAAAAAAACCTCTGTTTTTCGGCGAGTTTTGTATTTTTTATCGGCGCATGTTTTGAGCATTTTTTGCCGCAATTTTTTTTGCAGAAGTACACAGCATTAGATTTGCTGTGTATTTCTGCAAAAATCCTGCCAAAAAAACGTCTGGTGCTTTACATAGACTCCTGCAGTAAATTTTCTGCTCTGCTCAGTCGTTTTTTTGCATCATGTGTCAAAAAACGACCAGTAAATAAAACAAGCAGAAAAAAGACGCTCTGTGGAGACAACAGGAAGTTTTTACTGTACAAGTCTATGGGACCTCTTTTCAGTCGTTTTTCCTGCGTTTTTATAAAATGAAAAACGTTGAAAAAATGGACGTTTTTGTGTGCAGTAAAGACATAGCCTAATTAAGAGGTACTGGTAAAGGTTCGTGATCTGGGGAGGAGATGGCAGGGGCGGTGGGGGCATCCAAAAGTTTGCTATGGAATCCA
This sequence comes from Phyllomedusa bahiana, assembly GCA_025379985.1. NCBI lineage: Eukaryota > Metazoa > Chordata > Amphibia > Anura > Hylidae > Phyllomedusa > Phyllomedusa bahiana. Next base: position 74,842 of record JAODAL010011609.1, on the reverse strand, counting down.
GCCTTCTCTAGTTACTTCCCTGGGTAACCCCTATGGGTTTCTGGTACTGACTTGACAGACCTTGGGGTGACTGTCAGCTGCCACATTAGTGTTTGGACAACAACTATAAATAGCCTTTACTCTGCAGCTCTGTTTGTTCAGATTAGCTTCTGCATATATTCACAAGCCCAGCAGGAAGTCTGGTAGTGAGAGCTGATTGATTAGATCAAAATTACAATGATTTTAAACTAGAAACTCAAATCAGACGAAGCGCATGGCGAAACGCGCAGTGGGGCGCAATGTGATGCTCTCTATACCCTCCTTCTACACTGGTTACTTTCAGGTCAGGTGTTTATAATATTGTTACATGTTGTTTGATATATATGGGATATGTTTTATATAACCAAGGCCGTATAATGTATATTTTCTAGTGAGTGGTGGGGATGCACACTTGCTTTTGTGCAGGTATTATTGCTACTATTTTAAAGTTTGTATTTGTTATTTTATATTTGTGATTCAATAAAGATTCTTTTTAATTGAACACAGTAGTTCATGTTGTATGTGTTTTTAGAAACTCAAATCAGAAATAGAAGACTGTCAAGTGATTGCCACATATCACATACCCCTGTTTCCCTGAAAATAAGACACTGTCTTTATATAAATTTTTGCTCCTAAAGACGAGCCAAGACTTATTTTTAGGGGATGTTTTTTTTTCCTATGAACAATAATTCACATTTAGTTTTGAACAAAACATCAACATGTATTAATATACTGTAGTGATTTCATCACAAACATCAGCATAAGCAGCCAAACTCTGAATTGCATAACTAAAAATGCACTATGTCTTATTTTCGGGGGTGTCTTAGTTTAGAGGAAACAGTGTATATACTGAAGCAAATGAGCCTAAATAAGAAAGACCATAGAGATGCACTTAAACTCATCATTTTACCTGCATCTGATTGCATTTAACTGCACATCAGCTACTCTTTTTATAAGAAAAACAGCTTCCCAGGCTTTGGTTGTGCTTCAAAGAGGAAATAAATAATGATGAAGTAATGGCAGCATTGTAATATATACATATCTCAGTTCATAGGAAATGTAAGGTTAAGTGCATGGTAAGCTCTTCTCTTCAGCCTTCCATCACAACATTAATAACATGGGCCCAAGGTTTACATAAAGATAAAATGTTCCTGTGATTAGGACTGAGTTTTGTAAAGTACACATTTTAATGATTTTAGACAAAACTGAATAATGTTGTTGACCATATCCTTTGCTTGATTGCTGAAGCGCTCGATATTTTAGAGTGTCAATTCATCACTGTCCACCTGGTTGTACTTAACACTTTCTCCTGCCTCCAACATGTCCAATGAAAGACATTTTCTGTGTCATTTAATATATGCTTTACAAAGAGGTCAACAGGGCCTTGTGTAGGTTCATGCATCGTGATTTCTAGCCTCTCATTTACACTCATTATTTATACTTATAGTAACATGTGTTCCTGTTCAGCATAGGAAATGTACACCCTGCCCATGAAATCTATTGCAACCTGCTTCTAATGACACAGTCCCTAACTTTCAATGAGTTTCCTTTTAGAAATTAAAATTAAATTACTGTGACATCAAGCCGACATGCAATATGTCATATTTCAATGGCTTAAAGGGTTTGTCTCATAAAGACATGGAACATATGGACATCATAGAGGAGGTTCTCTACTTAGAATTGGTCCATGAACTGTAATAGAATGGCTCCCTGTCTGCCATATACAAGCAATGGTGGGCGCCAACCTTGTATTCGGAAGACCAGACCTAAAAGGGTGCACATAAAAATGTCTAAAAAGAAAAAAAATGGACATGCAAAAAAATCTTTATTTCAAATTACTAGCAAAATAACTATTTTTAAAGACTAGGACAACATTACTAAAAATGTTTTAAAAAACAATCACAGTGGCTGGTCCATGTTAATAAGAAGGACCATAAATAGTTAGTACAGCTGAAAAAAGACGTATGTCTATCAAGTTCAACCATGGGCTCTTCTTAGTAATAGCCAACCACTATATTTGAGTGAATTTAGAGCACAGTCCTTAGTTAGTACATAGTTAAGTGTTAATGAACACATACATATATGTGTACTAAGCAAAATAAAGGACCACGGTGTAAGATAAAGCAAATGAATCAAAGAACAATTAAAAAGCAAATGGATCAGATAATCGAAGGGTTGTGTCCATCTAAGACATTTGTGGTACATTGATAGAGAATGTCTGACAAGTGCAGGTCCCATCTCTGGCACCCACACATCTCTAGAATGGGCCCTAAAAATCTTGGCGCAGAATGAGAGCAGGACACGCTTACACCCTACTCTATTCTCTTATGTCAGAATTGTAAGTACAACCAGGCTTAGACTGGGACGCCGGGGGATCGGTGAATCACCCGGTGGGCCACGTGCTGCCGCTCTCCAGGGCCAGTCCGCCGCATCCGGTCCCTGAACGCCCGGGCCCTGCGTCCCGAGCGCTCATAGACCGGGCCCGGGAGTTGAGGACTAATGTCCCGGACTCCCGGGGCTGCGCGGTGTAAGCTGAGCGGAGCATCGCTCCGCTAATCTCCCTGGCAGGTGTAAGGCGTTAGGGCTTATGTCTGCCAGGCGCCGGCCCCTACTAGTGGCGTAGGCGCGTGGTGACGTCACATCACCGCACCGCCTATGCAGGGCGGCAGTTGCCGGCGCGGAGCAGCCGGGAGTGGGAGCAAGGCAAGTGGCTGTCAGTTTGGTTTTTTTAACTACCCCTAATGTGGGGCCCTGGCTAAATGGGGCCTGGCTACTTAATGGGCCAAATACTAAAGGGGGGGCCCTTGATACCTAAGGGGGCCCTTGACTCTAAAGGAGCCTGACTCTAAAGGGGGTCCTGACTACCTAAAGGGGGCCCTGACTACCTAAAGGGGGCCCTGACTACCTAAAGGGGGCCCAGTCTACCAAGGGGGGCCCTGGCTACCTAAAGGGGGCCCAGTCTACCAAGAGGGGCCCTGGCTACCAAAAGGGGGCCCCTGACTACTTAAAGGGGGGCCCTGACTACCTAAAGGGGGCCCCTGACTGTCTAAAGGGGGCCCGGACTGTCTAAAAAGGGCCTTGACTTCCTTCACACTATAGTGGACCTGACTACATGTACACTAGCTAACGGGGGGCCCTGACTTCCTGCACACTAGCTAAAGGAGACCCTAACTACATGTATACTACCTAAAGGAGGCCTTAACTGCCTATATACTACTTAAAGGGAAGCTCTAACTATCTGTATACTACCTAAAGGGGGGGTCCCCAACTGCTTGCAGCCTATATAAAGGGGACCCTAACTACCTACAGCTTACCTAACTGGGGGAAACCACCTACCTACAGCCTAACTAACTGGGGTCCAACCACACACCTAACTGTACCTATGTAGCCTATCAACTTGCCTAATGGGGCCTGCTTATCTAACTGGGGGCTACTTACCTACCCACCCGTGGCTAGGTAAAGAGATGCTGGAAAATTGAGGATTCTAAGATATTTGTGTGTAAATTCTGCAGGGATGAGTTGTGACCATTACAAGTCATCATGGCGGTGTGGAACGGATGCAGAAGAAAAGGGAATAAGACCGACTCATGAGAGAAGAGAACAACTCATCAGATATGACATCTCCAGTGAGTCCCTGATTTCAGGGGTTATTTTACTCTATATTGGATCAGTGCTGTATTCACTGTAATGTGATGTGACCTGAGCTGGGTGCCTGAACTCTATGGTGGTACTCTATATGGCATGGTTGTGAGGTTATATACCTGAGCTGGTGTTGAACGATATGTAGTGTACTATGATGGCAGTGTTAGTAGGTTAATACCTGAACTGGTGTCCTGACCACTATTAGTCTCTATGATGGCTGTTTTTGTAGTTATTACCTGAGCTGGTGTCTGACCACTATAGTGGTCTCTATATGGAGTGTTGCAGGTTAAACCTGAGCTGGTGTCTGACCTCTATGGGGTCTCTATATAGCGGTGTTGTAGGTTATACCTGAACTGGTGTCTGACCTCTAAGTGGTCTCTATATGGCAATGTTGTAGGTTATACCTGAGCTGGTGTCTGACCTCTATGATCTCTATATGGCGGTGTTGCAGGTTAAACCTGAGCTGGTGTCTGACCTCTATGTGCTATCTATATGGCGGTGTTGTAGGTTATACCTGAGCTGGTGTCTGACCTCTATGTAGTCTCTATATGACGGTGTTGTAGGTTATACCTGAGCTGGTGTTGGACCCTATAGTGGCAGCATACATGTGTCTCTGATTGTAAGAGTGAGGGAACACCTGACCCTGTGATAGGAGTTACACTTTTACTTTCTTGCTGGTGTTTATTTTAGAAGGTGGTGAGGTGCGTGACCAAGGGAAACGTGGAGGGGATATTGTATGTGGGCCGGTGGGGTTATGGATGGAGCTACTTAGCCCTGTGTCTATATGCGAGATAGACAGATATGTGACTCACTTGCTATTGTACTTCACAATACAGTTCTGTTTTGCACACTGTATTATGTGGTAAAATGGGCGCATTTATGTCCGAGAGGCCGGTAATATTCCCATGTACAGTATGGTGGGCCCCACAAGATCAATTCCCCTGTGGGTCCCAGACCCCGCAGTCCGACACTGAGTACAACAGAGAAGGTTCCGACCTTTTCTCCCATCTGCACTTTTGGGGGCCTGTTGTCAAAGACATTTGTGGCATTTTTTATCAATAGACAAAAATATCTGAGATATGAACAACACTTTACTCTAACTAACAATATTACATAAAAGTATATAAATATCTACATCCTATTCAAAAAAAATACACAATTACTACAGACTATGTTCAAATAATCAGGGTCGGGATGACGGGTAGGCAAAGGTAGGCGACCGCCTAGGGCTCCACTTCTTCATCCCAAGCAGTATGGGGGTGCAAGAAACTATCGAGTGGGCTGAATTTTACATTGTGTGTGTCTGTGTGTGTGTGTGTGTGTTGTGTGTGAGTGTGTGTGTGTAGGGAGGGGGGGTGCTATATGCCTTATTTGCCTAGGGTACCAGAATGCCTTGCCCTAGTCTTGCAAATAATAATAGTAAAAAATCATGTGTAACCATATGGGAATGAGCCTTATTAGTATAACTACTCTGAATGTTAACTTCTTCAGGCAAGGCCCAAGCAAAGCAATAATTGCTATTTATTTAGATGCAACATATTTCGAAACAGTTTACATTTTGGGGGGTGCATGTAAACACAAAATCAAATAGTACAGAGTAACAAACTAATAAACAGTTCAAACAATAGGAGTGAAGGTCCTGCTCACAACAGCTTACATGAGGAAATAGGGATGACGTAAGAGGTAAAAAAGTACAAAGTTTTTTACAATGGTCCAACTATCTATACAATATAGTGGCAGACCTTTAAAGAGAATCTTTCACATAGTTTATGCCCCCCTTGCTGAGGGCAGCACAAGCTAGTGACAGACCTGCTGCTTCCAGCACTGTGTCCCTTATTCTGTAAGATGCTGTAGTTTTTGAGTATTTAGTGCTCAAATCTGCAGTTTTCAGCCAGAAAAGAGTCATAAAAAGAGTCATTTTTTTCAAACCCCGCCCACCTGAGGTTAGCCCCGCCCACCTCAACTGATAAACCAATTACTTTGAATAAGTAGAAACATGTGAATAACTGTCAATGGGCGGGGCTAGCATTTGGTGGGTGGGGCTAACATCTGCTCAAGAATAAGATTTGAGGGGTAAATGCTCTAAAACTACAGCATCTTACAAAATAAGGGACACCGTGCTGGAAACGGCATGTCTGACACTAGCTTGTGTTGTCCTCAGCAAGGGGGGCATAACCTATGTGACAGGTTCCCTTTAAAGCTACATTACCCAGAGAGCTGTCTAATAATAGAGAATATTAATCATAAAAGGAAAATAACTTTTTTGCTTATTTCAACAAAGGTATCACACTTATGGCCAGCATGGTGGCTCTGTGGTTAAAAATGTTGCATTAAAACATTGGGATCTAACAAAGGACAGCATCTGTATCTATAACAAGATTGCCATGGCAGCCGAGGACCTAATGAAGATCTCTATGTTTGCCATTTTACTAATTCCTGCCTGAACCATTTTTGTACAGTGTTCTGCAAGTTATTTATATTGCAAAATAGTGTACAAGCAGATGCGCCCCTTAGTGTTCAAGTATTGTAGGAGGACTAAAAGTTTTTAACAATTTACGATCCGACAATATATATGAAAGTGTCTCACAGCACTTTATAAATGTTTCCCATTCTAAACCAAAAGTAGCTTGGTATGGAGTTATATGACAGTTTTGCGCAAACTTTGGCTCATTTTGGCGCATTGTACAGTGCCCCCGCATCTTTGGCGCAATCAAAAGTGCTAGCCTAGGTGCACGATGCGCCAAGTTTGGAAGTACGACTATTCACACATCTACTGTATAAAACAGTTCTACAACAGGTTTTTGGGGTCAAAGCAAGCCAGAAACCTGGAGCATCTACATTCATACATGTCACCATAAAAGTTTTAAACATCCATCTTTTGCCATTTTACAAACAAAAAAATAAATAAAGTTAAATAAATAAATACATAAAATAAATAAAACAGTGGTTATTTCATATGTACAGAAAATACTAAAAATAAAACAAAAGCCAATGCCAAAATTGCTTTTTGTTTTGGTCACTTTGCATAGTTACAGTTTATAAGGCCGAAAAAAGACAGACGTCCATCCAGTTCAGCCTATTATGCTATAGTGTTGATCCAGAGGAAGACGAAAAACCCCCATGACGTAAAAGACAATTTTCCTCATTTTAGGGAAAAAAATTCCTTCCCAACTCCAATCTGGCAATCAGAATAATCCCTGGATCAATGTCCCTTCTCCAGAATCCTGGTCACTATAAGGCCATGTCCCCACGGCTTATTGGCGGGACGTAATTCCGCCCCGCATTTACGGCGTGGGGCCGGGGGCGGGGCGGGCGGGGGGGCGTGAGCGGGGGGCCGACACTTCGCCGGCCCATAGACAATCACTGCTAGCGGCGCGTATACGCCGCTTCGCCGGGCAGGGAGAGGAGACGTAATCCATAGTTCTCTATGAGAACTGTGAATTACCGTAATGAATGGGCCGTTTTCGGCCTGTAATTGGCGCACTTTGGCGCGTAATTACGGACCGAAATACGGCCTATTTTAAGCCGTGTGAACATGGCCTAACTTGTTAAAAAATCCTACAAAAATGTTAAAAAAAGTAATTGAAAAATCGTAAGCAACCCAAAATATTACCAAAAGAGACTACACTTCAGCCTATCTATCTATCTATCTATCTATCTATCTATCTATCTATCTATCTATCTATCTATCTATCTATCTAATCTGTTAATGTACTAACCTTATGAAAAAATTTACTTTTACAAACCTGAAGAATAAAGATAAAATGTAATTTATACCATATAGTGAACTCCATAAAAATGAACCCTCCAAAAAATAGGGTAATTAACTTTTTTTTTTTAATTCACATTCTACTCCACAGAGAATTTTATTTTGGTTTCCCAGAACTTTATATGGTATGGTAAAAAGTACCATTGAAAAGTATGTTTTGTCCCGCAAGAAAACCGTCATATAGCTTTGTAGATGGAAAAGTAAAAAAAGTTACGGCTCTTGGAGGGTAGGAAGGAAAAACAAACATGATGTAAGCAATAATTTCTGCAGAGGGAAGGAGTTGAAAGATGTGTTCAGTTTTGATAGACCTATTGCACACTAAAAAAAACTAAGGGCCACATGTATGAAAACTGTCTAGGTCTAAAACTCACTTTGTTGCAGACAGCAAACAAATATGAGCGCCCCTTTCATTTCATATAGTGCTCTGGAGAAATGAGAGGGGAGTTCTGATTGGTTGCTATGGGCAACAAAGGGAATTTTAGACCAAGACAGTTTTAAAACATGTGGCCCTAAATTCAAAGTGTATGAAAGACAATTAATGGTAGACAGAATTAAATGGGTTGAACTGTATACCTACCAAGTCATTTTCTTTTTATTAAATGAAAGGCTGTGATTTGATGCTGTGGATATGTGTCTACCATCATGTGTCATGTCTACTATTGTCTTACTACAGTGGGCCAACTACATTGTGGGAATGCCTGCATTGATCTACACTCGGCAATATCAAATATTGTAATAATCCCATATTGATCTTTGCATCGAGCAGTAAAGCATGTACTTCATCAAGCGGCAAAGCTTGTATTTCATTTCTGCCACGTAAAACCTATATATTACCTGTTACTATAGCGATACAGTTCAGAACATAGATGGTTTATATTAACTTTAAAAATCTTAATTCATCAATCCAACAAAGTCTGTAATCCACAGGCTCAGCTCTTGCCACAGACAAATGGCTACACAAATTTAAAATCAATCATTAACAGATTAGCTGTTGCTGCAAAGTAAATAGCAATCACCTTATTAGGCTTCAGTCAGAGTGAGATAAAGGAGCAGAGTTATTGGAAATGAGGATGTATGCTATGCTGATGGTGCAGAACACAGGGAGCAGTTTCTTTGTTGAAGCTGTCGCTGGCTCTGAGCATGGAATAAGCAACACCCAATCCAGCCCCGTCAAACGGCTGCAAGGCACTTGTTTCCTATCGGTATATATTTTAATTATAAAGTCATTTCACTGACACTTTATTTCATTAATTCGCTCCTGAATCATTGCTGTCCTTAGCGATGTTGAGGGCCGACGGGTTTTATGACGATAGAAAGCTTCAGGCCAGTAATATAATACAATGTCATGTGGTGGGTTCATTTTCTGTAACACTAGCATGCACTTATTCAAGCTAATTAACTAAATTCAGCTAGACATAAGAGTGCCATGCATGCACTCTCTGCCTCCACATTGTTTTATGCTGCATTCTCCTGTCTCTTGAGGCACAATGTAATTGAAACACTAACTTATTACTGCGAGAGTCATAACAAATTGCTTCAGAAGGTTTTACTTAGAGACTGGCATCACATTCTTACATGCAGAACAGAAAACAACGTATGGTGTATAAATCTCTCAGCAAAACCAGACATATAGCTTTAAATGCTACATACTCATTAGGGAATTACTGTCAACAATTTCTGAGTCCCATATAGCTTAAATATAATGTACCTTTGGAAATTCTGAAGATCTCATACTCACGGGAGAGCCGTGTCTACTTTACCTGGTGCTGTATTAAGGAGATGTTCTTCCTCTAGCAGCAATGGGGCACATGTATTATGGTAATTGCACAAGAATTGTGGCTTAGTTTGCACCAAAATACTGGCATACAGGCTTTACACCCATTTATTATGTGTTTTAGACAGGTTCTAGACACTACTGTACCTCGTCAGACAAAAGAGGTAAGGCCTTGATTAGATAGGTGTGACCTTTAGAAAGGGACATGGCTCAGCATGCAACACCACGTGCCAAATAAGTGCCCAAATTTTGTGCAATTAATAAAAGGGGTAGACTTAGACTAGACAGTTCTAATACCCGATACTATGATTAATGTGGTGCATTGCAAAACTGTCTAGTCTTAGTTTACACTTTTCCATTAAAATAGTGGACACCACAGCAGAAACCCGATGGACCCCGTTCTAGTCAATGGGGCCCATCAGGCACCTTTTGTGTAATTTGGTAAATAGATCTAATCACACCCATGCGACAGAGGTTCCAAACAGACGTCATATGTTGGGAAGGGGTTAACAGTAAATCAATGTAAGACCTATCTGGGGTAAACATATATGTATCCTATAAAAATATTACAAAAGAAATAAAATAATAACAGACTATGACCATGTGATTTTTTCTGCCATCTATCTTCTAGATTTCTAAGTAGGAGAGGAGGTACATTAACTTCATTCACATTTCGTTTTTTGGCTGTCTGTTGCGTATACCATAAAAATGAATCCCGACAGATACCGAGGGCTTTGATGAGACCAGAGACTTCTATAGGGCAAAAGTAGTCCTAATTGGACTACGCATGCCCTATTTAGCGAACATATACGGTTTCTGCACTGGTCACAAAGTCACAAACAGGAGCCGAAAACGAGATGTGAATTGTCCTAACTGTTCTACTGTATACAAATGACATCGGATGATCTTTACAGGAGAATTAAAGAGAACCTGTCACATAGGTTATGCCCCCCTTGCTGAGGGCAGCACAAGCCAGTGTCAGACCTGCTGTTTCCAGCGCTGAGTCCCTTATTCTGTAAGATGCTGGAGTTTTCGTGTATTTAATGTTCAAATCTGCAGTTTTCAGCCAGAAGAGTCATTCAAAGAGTCCTTGAAAAAGTCAGTTTTTTTCAAACCCGGCCAATCGGAGGCCCGCTCCACCCACCTCAACTGATAAACCTATTACTTTGAATAGGTAGAAACGTGAATAACTGTCGGTGGGCGGAGCTAGCCTTTGGTGGGCGGGGCTAACACCTGCTCATGAATAAGATTTGAGGGGTAAATGCTCTAAAACTGCAGCATCTTACAGAATAAGGGACACAGTGCTGGAAACAGCAGGTGTGACACTAGCTTGTTCTGTCCTCAGCAAGGGGGGTATAATCTATGTGACAGGTTCCCTTTAAGATTTCTCTGTGTCACTTAAGGCAACCATGCTGCCCAAGAAGCACAAGGCTTATAGGAATCATTTATTATAAAACTTGAAAGGTCCTTAATAAATAATGACATAAGTACTATGTAAGGCTCTATTGTGAGTAATAGTGAAGCTATGACACCTTTGCTAGATCTATTCTTAAAAAAATCCTTCTGGATCCAATTGACTTATGAAGTCCACAAGATTTCCGTGTGTTATTAATACTGAAATAAATGCTAAAACCACTGATATAAAGAGATATACAAGTGTCAAGAGAGCCTAACAATAGCACTAATGTTTTTCCTAGAACAGATCACAGATTTTGGTGCATGAAGATATATTTCAATATCAATGTTTGATTAGTGGTGGTCCAATCCCTGGAACTCCTAATGATCAGCGCAACATAGAGCTCTCTTTATTCTTCATAAAGCCACAGTGGTCCAGGTGGAACGACAAGACGATCAAATATCAAAGGAAAGGCCATGAATGTTTAAAGAGGTTGTCTCATTAGAGACAAAAACATTCGCAATGATCTCTGTGGGAGCCCAACAAACAACTAATTTTTGCCAAGGGAAGTATTGCCTGTCCAGACAGAAATAAAGGGGGGCATGTATGAAAACTGTCTAGGTCTAAGACTTTCTTTGTTGTCCATAGCAACCAATCAGAGCTCTCCCTTCATTTCATACAGTGTTCTTAAAAAATAAAAGTAGAATTCTGATTAGTTTCTATGGGCTGTAACGGTCAGGAGTAGTAGATCCTCTGAACCACCGCAAGCAGTGGAATAAACCATGCCAGGGACATGGGCAGCAAGGAAAGTCTTAGACCAAGTTTTCATACATGTCCCTCATTGTGTTATATGATGGTCATTCAGTTTAGTAATAGTCGTTCATGTCCTCCATAGATGTCACAAATCCTCCAAAGAAGCTCACACTTCTGGGCTTCAGAAGAGGATCCCATGTGTACCACCTGATATGGACCAGAGATAGCCTTATGATTTTCAATACACTTATGTAGCGCTATGATATTTCACAGTGCTGGTATCATTCACATTGGTCCTTGTCCCCAATGGGGCTCAGAATCTAAAGTCCATTTTAACCTATTTGCATGTTTTTGGAGTGTGGAAAGAAACCAGAGAATATACAAACTACTTGCAGATGTTGTCCTTGGTGAGAATTTAAAACAGGACTCCAGCTTTTTTTGCAACAGTGCTAACCACTGAGTCACTACACTGCTACCTTATAAGACTACACCTTTAACCCCCTTACTCACAACGGACGTACTGGTAGTCCTACTGTTGGTAAGGTCCTATGTAGAGGCCTTACTTAGTAAGTTCCCTACAAAGGAGGTAGGTGCCAACTGCTAATTTCAGCTAACGACCTCCGCTAACAACAGGGAACAGAGCCGGTTCTGATCCCTGCTGTTTAACCATTTAAATATTACTGCAATCACAAACGTGGCATCTAAATGATTGAGAAATGTTGCTGTGTGGCATTTCTCCCTCTAATCAACACCCCTATGGCTAGATTCTAAGGGTTCTGTTACTTCTTGCCCTAGGCAGGAATAATAGAACTCCCATCTTGGTATACCATTCTCCATTGTTTGTATAATACAGAAGGGTGTACAAGTGATCAAGCCCCCTAGTGGTCAAGTACCCTAGGGGACCTAAATATACATGTAAAAAAATGTTTAAAAAGTATAAAAAAAAAAATTATAAAAAAAAAAATTAAAATTGACTCCCTTTTGCCATCTTAGAAATAAAAAGAGTTAAAGTCCGATATATTAAAATCTAAAATAATTTTTAATGTATGCTTAACACTATAGAAGAAAAAAAATGTCAAATGCCAAAATCGCGTTATTTTTTTGTCATTTAACATCCTTTAAAAATTTGAATAAAAGCAGTCAAAAAGTCAAATGTATCCCAAAATGGTACCAATAAAAACTACACGAAAACGGTACATATTTCGTATCACTGGAATCATATTGACCTGCAGAATACATATAACACATCATTTATACTGAAGAGAGAACACTGTAAAAACAAAACCACCGAAAACATGGCATACGCTTTCTTTTCACATTTCACCACACTTAACTTTTTTTCTGGTGTCCAAGTATATTCTATGGTATTGTCAATGGCACTGAAAAGTACAATAAAAAGCCCTCATATGCCTATGCAATTTTAAAAGTGAAAAGCTGAAAAATCCCTTTAATATTAAAATATCAAAGGTTTCACCTACTTAAGAAAAATATTTTATTCACAGTGTAAAAAAATGATGTTATAAGTTTGACACGCGTAGCCAATTAGACCCCCCCCCCACACAAAAAAAACCTTAAATACACGACTGCCTTGCCAACTGAACTATTTTGCAACTAAGTTCAGATTTGTAATGTTGTCAAGTAGGGCAAGGACATCATGTTCAAGTAGAATGTTTCTTAATTAGTCTAATGCATCACTGAGGTCAAGGCTAACCATTCCCAGCCGCCTCTTTAAAACAACATTGTGGAGTGTAGAGTATAACATTTTGTTAAATGTTAAGGTATTTACTCACTGAAGAGGAAAAAGTGGTAAATGTCATGTAATCTTGTTTTAGCTCTACAAGCCTAATCTTTATAAAGCAAGTACATAACCTCAGCATTCTACTGGATAGATATCCAGGGAAACGCAATGCGCATAACCACTGGCCCCAGACCATCTTTCTGGAGTGCACTACAACACTGTTCGAAATGATATTGACTTTCGTCTTTCCAAGAGAGTTATAAAGGTATTAGTAAAACAGGTTTCTGAAGCAGATATCATGTTGTGGTCCTAAAAGCTGCATGTAAGTGACTATAGCATTTGGCTATTTAGCTCTCCTACATTAAGACCTTGTCCCCACGGCACTGTTTTTCAGCCGGTTTTCGGTTTTGAAAACCAGCTGCAAACTGGCTGAAAAAATTTTACATGGAGCTTAATGGAAAATCCGTGCAATGGTCCCCACAACATGGATTTTACGCCCGGCGGTTTTTTAGACTGCCGGAAGTCTGAAAAACATAGAACATGTTCATTCTTCCGACCGGTTTTCGGACTGAATATGAACATGGCTATTGGAAGGGAGAGCGTTTTCCTCCGCAAACACAGAGAAAAGCTGTCTCCCAGCGGCTACCGACCGGTATTTGTCCTGTGCCGTGTAAACGGCCCTTAAGACTTTTGCTAGGAATGGTATTCTCAGATTATCTTTATTGGTATACCCATAAACCCTGTAAACTGCAAACTCTTCTAAACCTCACTTATCTGTGATTGATATTTTTTTCTTATTAAATAACTAAAAAAATCAGAGTCATTGGGGCAGGAGATGTTATACATTGTACTATTCAAAATAGAGTAGGGTTGCAAGCAGAGGCGTAACTTCAAGCTCTTGGGCCCTGGTGCAAAAAGTTAAATGGGGCCCCCCAGCTCCCATGCACCATCTGCAATACTGGAGTTTTCTTATGTGGCATTAGAGCGTTTGGGCCCCCTCAGGCTGCAGGGCCCGGTAGCGACTGCTACCGCTGCACCCCCTGTAGCTACGCCCCTGGTTGCAAGAAACTACTTTCAGGTAAAGGACACTAGGACTGCAGGATGGAGAGTTTTAATCTGTGTGTGTATTCACTTGCTTATGTATATGTATTTCTAATTGTGAGTGGTCTTCTTTATCTGTGTCAATATATGTGTATGTTTGTGTTTGTATTTTTTTAAATCCCTTTCCCTTTAAAAGTTGTTTAAAATTTTTCACTTGTTTTAATAAAGTATGTTTAAAAAGGAGGAGGCTTTAAAACAAAAAAAACCCCCCAAAAATTTTAAACATTCTCTGTTCACCCCCAAAGGTCTCGGTGCACCCGCCGAGGGCGTCACCAAAAAGCTGTCCCCGTGTTTTCCCAAAACCCAATCACAGGTTTTAAAAAAACAGTCTTTTCCGCCCGGGGGCCTGGGGGAAAGGGGGCGCCCCAAAACGGGAATGGATTTGGGGCTTTTAAAAATTTTTAAAGGTTGATTTTTTTCCCCCAAAAAACCCCTTAGAACCTCCCTCACCCTTTTACAAGCTTTTTGAAAAAAAAGGGAAGAAAAACCCTTAAAAAAGGGTTTTTTTAAAACTTTTGCAAACTTTTAGGGGGAAATTTTTGGGTTTGTAGACTCGGGGGCAACAAAAAACACAGTAACAACATTAGTTTTTTAAAAGGGGTTTGCCCAAAACCACCCCTTTTTTTCAAAACCCTCTAGGCAGCTTTCAAACCCCCAGTTTCATCACTCTTTTTTTGGTTAAAGGGGGGTTGGTTCTAAAAGGCCAGTGATTACCAAATTAGCTCCAAAATTCTCAGCTCTTCAAATTGAAAACTGATATAAATTGCGGGAAAATTTTAGCATGAAAACCAGAAAAAACCCGTGTGCACACAAAATTTTTTAAACTTTGCCAAGGAAAAACCCAAAGGGGGGAATGTTTTTTGTGAAAAGTCTTGATTTAAACATTTTCCTAAATTTTAAAGATAAAACTTTTTTTTTTGGGAAACCCCCCTTTAAAACAAACCCCCAAATTTATTTTCCATAAAAAAATCGCTGGGAATTACAGCTTTTACCCCTTCTTTTGCAAAAAATTCTTAAAAATTTTTCAACTATTATTTTACACACTTACACTTGTAGTATAATCCACAGCTAAATTACAATGAAGTACGTGTATGTTTTTACATGTATGAATGTACATTTGTGTTTAAAGAATTTTTCTCACCACAATGATTAGCTCTAGGGCATGTCCCCACGGCAAGGGTTTTCGGCCGGTTTGTCAGACGGTTTGCGGTTTTGCAGACCGCCTAAAAAATCGGCCAAAATGAGCACAATGGTGCTCTGTGGAAAACCCGTGCATCAGTCCCCACTGCACGAGTTTTCCGCCCGGTGGTTTTTCCGCCCACGGGCCGCTCAAAAAACATTGAGCATGTTCATTCTTCCATTCGGTTTCCGGACAGAATATGAACACCTCAATAGGAGGGGGGAAGGCTGTTCTCCGCTCATCGCGAAGAAAAGCCGTCCTCCCTGCGGCCGTGGGGACGGCCGCAAAACAGGACACATACTGGCCGGCAAACCGACCGGTATTTGTCCACTGCCGTGTGAACGCACCCTTATACTACTATGGAGTAGATAGTAAATAGAAAAATTTAGATTATTACCAAAGACATTGCTGTTCTGATTTTGCTTCATTTCAGAGTTAAAGTAGCTCTCATCTCCTGCTTCTTTACAGAAGGTTTCCTAGATTGCCACTTTCAATTTTAAATGATTCTATAATAGTATACCATTTAGCTCCAAGCTGCTATATAGAGCTGCCTTCTCATCTCTCATGCACTTATATTATAACGATAGCAAGCTTGATCCAAAATCTTCGTATTGCAAAGACATTTATTAAATATATCCATATAATTCCAGGACAAACATTTAAAAAAATTCAAACTGTGGTAGAAAAAAGAGCAATGGTATACTTAAGTTCAGCGGTCCGGTATTAAACTTCCATCGGACGGCTATTCACACGCTCGGAGTAGCAGAGGAGATGTTAGACATAGGACGAGCTGCACACTCAAACAGCGATTGCCAACCACCTCTCTGCTCTAGCAGACCTGGCGGAAACTGTGATGTCACATCCTCCTGTGTCTTATAATGTGTCAAGAGCTTGTTTATCTTTCACACCTTTACTGTATACTGCTTACTTGCGTCCCACCAGAGTACCCCACAGGCAAGGAGCTCTCAGCCCCTGTTCCGCTGTAACCTGCAAGTGTATGCACATCCAGAAGACGCATGTACAGTTGAAATGACCATCGGCGCTCCAAGCCTATGGCAGCGGCCTGTCAAGCAGAGGTGTGAGCCCTGGATAAAACTGCCTAGAAAAACCCATGCCGCTTAAAGTAATAACACGAAGTATCAACATCACTTTGTACAAAGTATCTGATACCAGCAATGTGATAGAATAAGAGAATACCCTGGAAACTCAAACTGGCAGTAGTCTTCCATTTCCTGAATGCATAGACGTGTTTTAGTTTATTAACATGTTTACTTGGAATCATTTATATATCTCGATTTCTAGACTTTCTTTTCATATGAAGTGCTTGCATCTTATTGTGGATATATGGGGTTTATTATCATTTGAGTGGTGCTTTGAGTACTACTGGTATGTTAGTCCTACTGATTCAAGGGCATTTCTATATTAGTTATCTTTGATAATTCTAAACATTTATTTCAACCTTTTAGAGAACTAATCACCTTTATATTCCCTGCACCTAATGCAAGAATTTCAAATATTAAAGAACATTGTACTTTCAATATTGAAAGATATCCAATATACACCTTTGCAATCCTGTATAGAAAGAGGAGCTTGTTTTTTGCAGGATAAGATGTACTTTTTTTTAAATTCCGAGAGGTTTATTAAAGTAAAAAAAGCAAAACAAAGCATATAAACTAAAGACCATGCCATACAAAGCATATGAAAAACCATGCAAAGCATATAAGAAACAATGACATAGCTGTAAATCACAAAGCACTTGAGAAGTCCATAAGACAGCTCAGCACTATCAGTACCAATAAAGGCATGCAAGTTGAAAATGTAAAAATATTAAACTATGCATATATGTGCGCACACCTCAAATAAACTCCTGCTAAAAAGCAATTGAGGCTTAAAGTAGCCAACAAACACACAATAGAGACCAGGGGCGTTGCTAGGGTCACAAAACATCCGGGGCCCGGGCCCTGTGTGTTACATTTTGCTCAGTAGGGATGGGTGCACATAGCATTTTTCACGCCTCATTGTGAACTGCGGATGTGTTTTTACAGAGAAAAAAACTTTTTTTTACCACTGTTCATACACACTAGCGCAGTCTGCTCTGCTATTACATAGAGTAAAGAGAAAGGAAGGTCCAACACACACATACATAGAGCAAAGGAACCCTCTTTTGTCCTCTGTGGGATGTCTATGGATATGTTTAGTATATACGCCTTTTTCCCTGGTGAATAAAAATAGCCTAAAACAAACTTGCTGCATACAAGCATGTAACTACACATGAATAAAATGTCATACAGGCACAAAGTGCCCTTACCTCTATCCTTCACTATGCCAAGTAGTCTGAGTCCCATGGAAACTGAAGAAGGGGTATTTTGGGGTTGTCCGACAGCTTGAGGTCTTCTTATTTTTATAGCAGGGGCCATTTCTATTGCTGCTGGGCAGAGGCAGTGCTGCTATAGACTCCTATGTATAAGGTTATACTGCATGCATGTGACATTCAGCATGGCAGTACAGTACTTGTCAGCAACTGCACTAATATTACTGACCAGCAGGCCAGACTCTCTGTGCATTATTTAAAACAAGTGAAGTCCGAAAAGCATGTGCTGACCCAGAGCCGGTGTTATGCCAGGTGGCACCCTGTGCAGATGTCTTATTCCGCCCCCAACAATACTGTCTCCCTCCCTTTTAGCACACTGTCCCACTTTCAGCCGCAACTTTCCATTCTACCTTACTTCCCCAAGTCCATCTCTTCTCCCTACACCACCCCCACCATCATCTACCCTTCCCACAGATCCATCTCTTTCCCTGCACCACCCCCACCATCATACCTACCTCCCCACAGCTCCATCTCTTCTCCCTGCACCACCCCCACCATCAGCCCTACCTCCCCACAGCTCCATCTCTTCTCCCTGCACCACCCCACCATCACCCCTACCTCCCCACAGCTCCATCTCTTCTCCCTACACCATCCCCACCATCATCTCTACCAGGGGCGTCGCTAGGCAGATTCATTTGGGGCACGAGCCCCGAATGAATCTGCCAGTGCCCCGAATGTCTGCGGCTCCAGGCCGCTGCCGTGGGCCCGGAGCCAACCTTAGTGCGGGCGCGGGCCGCGCAGTCAGAGTCGGGGAGGAGGCAGGACAGATTGTTACCGTCCTGTCTTCTCCCCTGTATGTACAGCGCTCACGAGCCTTACATACACCTCTGCGTCGCAGGGGGCGTGATGCACCGCTTGCATCACCCCCCTGCGATGCTGAGATCCTCTAAGCCGGCAGCTCTGCCAGCCAAGGAGGTCCCGGGCCCCGCGAGACGGCGTAAGCAGCGTGATGGGCATCACGCTGCTTACACCATTTTCAAGCTGCAGGACCAGGACGTGCGGACCGTGCTGAGGTGAGTAGGTTTTCTTTATTTTATTTTTATTAGGTAAGGGGGTGTCATATGGGGGCTAATGGGGTGGCTTGTGGCTAAGGGGGTCAAATGTTGCAAAGGGGGTCCATATGTGGCTAAGGGGTGGCATAGTGGCTAAGGATTGTGCATATGTGGCTAAGCGGGTGCATATGTGGCTAAGCAGGTGCATATGTGGCTAAGGAGGTGCATATGTGGCTAATGGAGTGCATATGTGGCTAAGGGGGTGCATATATCTTCTAATGATATAGTAGAAGGGATCGATAGCACTGTCTCGATTTTTGCAGATGAACACAAGCTAAGCTGGGTAGTACAATATTATGGAGATGCTCATAAATGCAAGCAGACCTTGACACACTGAGTGCTTGGGCATCCACTTGGAAATGGGGTTCATGTGGATAAATGTAAGGTTCTGCATCGGGGGAGAAATATTCAGGCATCATATGTTCCTAGGGGGAGAAAAACTTGGAGAATCCGCTTGTTGAGAAAGATAACTGGGCGTTCCTTGTAGTTCATTAGGCTACAGAATAGCATGTAAATGTTCAATCAGCTGCCTCTGAGCAAGTAAGATATTGGGTGTATTAAAAGAGGCATGGACTCGCGGGGAAAGGATGTAATTTCTACGCTTGTGTACAACGAATTGGGTGGTCCTCACTTAGAATATGCTGTTCAGTTCGGGGCCCCCCTTTATAGAGTGATGTAATGGAGTAGAGAGAGTACAAAGACGGAGCAACCAAACTTATTAAGGGGGAAAGGAGCATCCTTGTTATGAGGAGAGGTTAGTAGAATTGAATTATTTAGTCTTGAGAAAAGACGATTTGGTGGGGACATGATTAATTTATAATAATATATAAATGTCCCTACAAAAGTATGGGGAGAAATTATTTCAAGTGGAAGCCCCTCAAAAGTCAAGGAGGACATTCCCTGGGTCGACTGAGAAAAAGGATTTCAATTCCAGAGGAGTAGACGTTCTTCACTGTAAGAAATGTGAATCTGTGGAATAGCCTACTGAGGGTGGTCAAGCAGGAATGCTAGAGAGTTCAATGAAAAGCTTAGATACTATCTGGAATAAAGAATATTAATGTTAGTTAAGCCATGTTTTGTAAAAATCTGGATCCTGCTGGTGGAGGCTCTGGGGTCAGAGTAATGGTCTACATGGAGCAGCAGATTGTTCATGCCTTGTGGGTCTCAAGGTAATTAAACAGATGGTGACGGCTGACATTATGTCTTGTCTCTCTCCTTCGACCTATTTCCCCACCCTTGGTTGATACTGATGGACACGTGTCTTTTTTCAACCGTACTAACTATGTAACTATGTAACTATGTGGCTAAGCAGGTGCATATGTGGCTAAGGGGGTGCATATGTGGCTAGGGGGTGCATACTGTGGTAGGGAGGGCATTGTGGCTAGGGGATATGTAGCTAATGGGGTGCATATGTGGCTAAGGGGGGTGCATATGGGGCTAATGGGGGTGCTTATGTGGTAAGGGGGTGCAGATTTGGCTAGGGGGGTGAAAATTTGGCTAGGGGGGCATATGTGGGCTAAGGGGGTGATATGTGGCTAAGGGGGCTGATATGTGGATAAGGGGTGATATGTGGCTATAGGGGGGTGCGTATGTGGCAAGGGGGTTGATTATGTGGCTAAGGGGGGGTGCATATGTGGCTAAGGGTGGGTCATATGTGGCTAAGGGGTGCATATGTGGCTAGGGGGTGGCATATGTGGCTAAGGGGGGCATATGTGGCTAAGGGGGGTCTGTATGTGGCTAAATGGGGTGCATATTTGAGGATAATCGGTGTGCATATGTGTGCTAAGGGGGGCATATGTGGATAGGGGGGGGCATATGTGGCTAATAAAGTGCATATGTGGCTCAGGGGTGGTGGCAATATGTGGCTAAGGGGGGTGCATATGTGGCTAAGGGGGTGCATATGTGGCTAGGGGGGGCAAATGTGGCTAAGGGGGTGCATATGTGGCTAAGGGGGTGCATATGTGGTAAGGGGGGGGACATATGTGGATAGGGGGCATATGTGGCTAACGGGGTGCATATGTGGCTAAGGGGGGGGCATATGTGGCTAGGGGGCATATGTGGCTAAGGTGGTGCATATGTGCCTAAGAGGGGTGCATAGGTGGCTAAGGGGGGTGGCATAGGTGGCTAAGGAGGGGCATATGTGGCTAAGGGGGGCATATGTGGCCAAGGGGGGGGGTAGTAACCTGGCTACAGGGGATAATGATAAAACCTGATACAAGGAAAAAACATATTACTGGCTACAGGGGGCTAATAACCTGGCTAGAGGGGCTAATAACCTGGCTAGAGGGGGCAAATAACCTGGCTAGAGGGGCTAATAACCTGGCTAGAGGGGGCAGTCAGTACCTGGCTAGGAGGGGGAAAATTACTTGGCTACAGTGGGCAACTACCTGGCTATAGGGGCAAATATTTACATCGGAAGGGGTCATTGTTTACCATTTGGGGCACTATAGATGGGAGAGTGTGTAGAGATAGAAAATTGTAGAGACAATGCTGATAAAAATGAGGAGTCTAGAGTTTGTTTTGTAAATTTTTCAGTGAGAGGTCGGTGGCTGGAGTAGGGTCTTCCATGGCGTTCTCCAATCCGGAAATAGATGGAGAAGAAGAAGAGAAGAGAAACAAACTCTTCAGAGACGTTCTCCTGTAAGTCACTAGATATTAACTTTACTGTAATCACTAGGCGTTGAGGATTTTTATCGACACAAAGTTGATCGGCAAGGTTTTTATGGTGATCGAAATTTCCAGATCATGCGTTAATTAAGGTTAAAATTGTGCATCATCTATTAAGATCGCGCCTTTTTCGGCGCTTCTTAATTTTGGGGCCAGGCAATAGATTACAGAATAGAGTCAGGGTGAGACGGTTGTTTGTGCGAGTTCATGACTGGGATGTGTATGGTGGCGATTTGGTGGAAAAATCACATGACCTCGTTTTACTTAGAAACAGCGTTTCCTGTTTCAGCCTCAGTGTCTCTTTCAGCGTCTCATTGGAATAGGACCTTGCGTTCTGCCTGTGGCCTAAACAGCTCAGGAAAAATTAGTCTATTTCTGCACTAGAGAAACCTTATACTATTAGCTGTGATCCTTCCAATTTAGTTAGATTAGAGGTTTGAAGTTTTATGTAGTTAGCAAGAGAATTTTAAGCAGCATCTCCGCTGTGTAAATTCACGGCGGTGGCGAGCGGGGGGGGGGGGGGGGGGGGGGCGCGGGCACGAACACAGCCAAGCTCTATCTATAAAGACACGGGATAAGGGTCACCAAGACTTAGTTTGTAGACAGGTACGGTGGACATATCTTTATTATTAAACAGGTTTGTATTGAAATAATTTCTGGATATTGGGCAGCCTGGAAACTTATAATTGGATAAAATCATTTCTAGTAATGCAGGTTCTTTGTTAGCTGCAAAAATCCACTTTTTATTATCAGTAGTACATTTCAGATAGGTGTTCTATTGTTACCCATTACACTTGATGTTGATATAGTCACCTTGCACTTAAAGTACAATCCAGCAATCTTGTAGTCAGCACAGGTTATTTGTTGCCAAAAAATACGTGTATCGTACGAAAACATCCAGTTACGAGTTTTTTGACTTTGCGCACCAGCACTGTTCATTGGACGCGGCGAGCATCTACGTAAACTCTTTAAAAAACGAGCAATTCTATATTCACCACAGCGTGAATTGAAAGTGCAAAAAATACCGTCTTATTATATTCAAAAAACATAACAGTTACGAGTTTTTGAACTTTGCGCACCCCAGCAACTGTTCATTGAGCGGAGCATCTACGTAAAATCTTAAAACGAGCAATTCTATATTCACCACAGGTGAATTGAAAGTGCAAAAAAATACCGTTTATTATATCAAACATACAGTTACGTGTTTTTTGAGCTTTCTGCGCACCACACTGTTCATTGATCGGCAGCATCTAGTAAATCTTTTTAACAGCAATCTATTTATCACCACCAGGTGATTGAAAGGTGCAAAAAATACCGTTTATTATATCAAGAACATAACAGATCGTGTTTTTTGACTTTTTGCACACCCTGCACTGTTCATTGACGCGCATCTACGTAAATCTTAAAACAGCAAATTCTATAATCACCAACAGGTGAATTGAAAGGTGCAAAAAATACTGTTTTATATCAAAACTAACAGTTACGTGTTTTTTGACTTTTGCGCACCCAGCACTGTTCATTGACGCAGCATCTACGTAAATCTAAAACAGAATTCTATATTCAGCCACAGGTGAATTGAAAGGTGCAAAAAAATACCGTTTTATTATATCAAAACATAAGTTTACGTGTTTTTTGACTTTTGCACACCCAGCACTGTTCATTGTCGCTGGCATCTTACGTAAATCTTAAAACAGCAATTTCTATAATTCACCCAGGTGAATTTGAAAGGTGCAAAAATACCAATTTAATTATATCAAAACATAACAGTTACGTGTTTTTTGACTTTGCGCACCAGCACTGTTCATTGAGCTGCATCTACGTAATCTTAAACAGCCCAATTCTATATTCACAACAGTGGTGTTGAAAGGTTGCAAAAATACCGTTTTTATATCAAAACATAACAGTTACGTGTTTTTTGACTTTTGTGACACCCAGATCACTGTTCCTTGGACGCAGATCTAGTAAATCTTAAAACAGCAATTCTATATTCACCACAGGTGAATTGAAGGTTGAAAAAAAACCGTTTATTACTATCAAAACAACAGTAGTGTTTTTTGACTGTTTGCACACCAGCACTGTTCATTGCGCGCATCTACGTAAATCTTTAAACAGCAATTCTATATTCACCACAGGTGAATTGAAAGGTGCAAAAAATACCGTTTATTATACCAAAACAAACATAACAGATATGTGTTTTTTGCCAGTTCCAGATTTTTTGATAGACAAGATTGCAGTTAACATTTGATCCGCAATTTTGTTTTGATTAGATGGGATTTGAGAATAGCTGTGATTTGCCGTCTTTTAATAAGAGGACTTTCCAAAAACTATTCCACTACCTTCTCAAATTTTTATATTCTGAAACATGGAGCTAAATGCAGGTGGGTAAGCGAGCAAAGAGGGGTGTAGCACATGGAGGTATGAGGTACGAGAGAAGGTGCTCTTCAGTGCTGGCGACAACACGCATGCCAGCGGATCGTCAGTTGCAGGACCGTCAGGCCTGTCATCGTGGGTCAGGGCCCTGTGAATCTACAGTATCGAACATCGTCTGCCAATCTTGTCCATTCAGTGGTTAATGCACCCTGCATCTGCAGTCTTAACCCTCTCGTCTCGCGAGTCACGGCCACAATGTCGTCATCAGCATCATCAGCATCCGTCCAACAGAAGCAGCCCAAATGTCAACTCGTGTACCACACTGTGGATTAATCCCATGTCTTAAGACTTTCTTTGATGACAAAATGCGGTTGGGGTCAGAGGCATGTTAAAAAAAGATCAGAGGATGATTTAGTCTGCTCTGACGCCCAGCTTACTGGGATACATTAGAACAATATGCGTAAACCACAAATGTTCTCTTTGCGTTTTTTGGATATTTTTATTCTTTTTATATTATAGACAATCTTCACCCAATATGCCATAATAAGCGTTGGCTGGAAATTTTATTACTTCTCATATAAGCACAACAAAAGTCAGGAAAATGTAACCTGGAATCCTCTAATGAGGTTAAATGTCCCGAAGGGTCGGCAGGTTCTACGCAAAGGTATCTACTATTTCGATGCCTTCACAGAGATCATAGGAGCAGCCGGTTTAGATGTCCTCCATAAGAAACACCACAAGACGTTTTCGGGGGATTACCACGCCCCCTTTTACACTTGAGAAAGGGGGCGTGTTTATCCCCCGAAACGTGCGTGTGGTGTTTATTATGGTGGACATATAAACCGGCTGCTCCTATGAATCTCTGTTGAAAGGCATCGAAATCAGTAGATTACCTTTTGGCGCGAAACCTGACCGAACCTTCGGGACATTTAACTCTCATGAGGATTCCAGGTACATTTCCTGAAACTTTTTGTTGTGCTTATATGAGAAGTATATAAAATTTTCAGCCAACGCTTTATTATGGCAATATTGGTGAAGATTGTTCTTATATAAAAAGAATAAAAAATATCCTAAAAACGCAAAGAGAACATTTGTGGTTTACGGCATATTGTTCGAATTATTATGTTTCCATGCAGGGGGGGGTCTGCTAATTGCCGTACAAGTAACCGGGTGGTTTTAGTGCTACATATCGCTTGATGTTGCCCAGTTACTGATGCCATCAGAGGTGGTGACGGAAACGCGGTCAATCGGCAAATCCCGAGGCGGTCGCAAGCCTTGCAGTTCCCCTTGCTTGTAGCCCGCAGCTTCTGGATGCAGAAAGTCTGGACGACCAAGTCACCTGTGTTTTGATGATGATGATGTGACGAACCTTTGCGGATCATCCTGGTCTTTTCCGCGAATTTGCTTGCTGAGCGCTTCATCAGTGGACGAGGAGGAAGACGATGGGTGAGTGTCAATACGGGGTCCCGCACAAAATAGGAAGAGAGGGCGGTCGCAGAAGTCGCTGATTGATTTCCGCCAAGCACGGTCAAGCGAAAACCCGCTTCCTCGACTTATCGCGTCAAAAAGGTCCAGGACCTCTCAAGCCTGGGCCTTATTTGAGCAAGCTCGATTCACCCAGCGATGTCATATGCGCCTTTGCCGTTAAACGCATAAGTAGAGGCAACATAAGAACCTTAAGTGGTTAACACCACCAACATGTCTAGTCACATGCAGCGAATGCATGAGTTGAAATGGAGGGAACACTTGGCCAAAAAGGCCAGACCGACGCCGGGCCTCAACCACTGTCACACCCTTTGTTCTCCGCCTCCTCCTCCCTCGCCACACCAAGCGGTTCCTCAGCTGCCCATGTCTCTAGAGTCATGATTTTCAGTGATCAGCCTCCGCTTTCAGCCCTATAAAGCTCCACCGTCGTCCGAGTACACCAGCACCTCCAACGAGACATCCTACCCCTTCTCTTCCGCCAGTTTTGACGCACCATGCACGCCGTACAGTGGGGAGGAGGGTTGGTGGTGGCCCAGTCTAGCAGCCAGCCTTCTGTCTTCCTGTTTGGAGCAGAGAAACACTTTAACACCAAAACCATCCCCAAAGCCAAAAAGCCTACTGAATGTCGGCATTGACAGGCTTTTGGCCTTGGAAATGTTGCCTTCCGTCTGGTGGACACAGATGGGTTTCCGCCACGTCATGGCCCTCGCTGCCCCCAATACCAGATGCCGAGCTGGCATTTCTTTGCCATGGAATAGCCATACCTGCCCTGGCCAGCCACGTGCTCATCTAAAATTTCAAGCGCGTTGTCTGCATCTGTGTGGGAAAAGTCCATCAACCACCGACAATGGAACTAGTAAGCACGGCCAAGGCCGCTATATCTCTGTGACAGCTCACTGGGTTGAGCTGGGTGTGTGTCTCTGCGGAGTGACGGTGGCTCTCAGGCTCGCCGCACGCTCTTCAAAACCGCTGGGATGGGTGCAGGGCTCTTTCCCCCAAGGTCCTCTGGTGGCCATCACGTTGCACCGAGACACCAGGCCGTGTGGAAATTAATCTGCCTTGGAGACCGTCCACAACACAGGTCAGGAGCTGTGGACGGCTGCTAAGCAACGAGAGCGAGCGCTGGCTGGGGTGGACAAGAACCTTGTGCCAGGAAGGTTGTGTGTGCGATAAACGGGCGAAATCTGCTGGCCACCCTCTAAGCTCGGTGAGGCTGGAGATCATCCTTGCCTGGCACATGTCATGAACCTTTGGTCGTCCAGAATTTATAAAGAGCTTCCCCGGGGTTTTTGGACTGCCTGCTGAAGAAGGCTCGAGGTCTTGAGTTCGACTTCCCGCCGTTCGCACCTGCTTCGTCCACGCCTGGCTGCGTTGCAGCGTCGCTCGAGCCTCCCCATCAACCGTCTCAGTGTTGACGTGGCAACACGCTGGAATTCCACCCTCCACATGACTCCAGCGATTGTGGGCAGAGCGCAATGCCATTAGCAGTACGGAGGAGTGACACATGGATTGACAATGCAGCGGTACGGACCTCGGGGTGTTGAACCACCGAGAGTGGAGGAGGTGAAAGAGCTCTGCCACACATCCTTGGCCAGTTTTGAAGAAGCCACAAAATGGTCAAGTGCGGACAATGCCATTTTCAGCATGAGCATTGTGGGTGATCTTAGTTCTTGACGCTGTTTGGACCTTGAAACAACAGGTCCGCTCCAGCGCCGGAGGAGGAGACGGACACAGATGCGGACACAGGAGCCTTTGCTCTCCGTTCAAAATCCACAAGGCACGGACAGTTTCACTCAATTTCATCGGTCTTCATTAGGCGTGGTTCGGGGTCCCAGAGCTAGTGCAAGGTGGCGCATCAGCTCATAGGGTGCATCATCTCAGGCAAGTCAGGCTGTGTTGAAGATGTGCCGGGTGGAGGCAGCGGAGGGGTGGAGGAGGAGGAGGGAGGAGGAGGAGGAGGAGGTATTCTAGGACACCGAAGTTACCGACGTCCCTGCCTTGAAAGAGGTTGGCGCGAATTTGAGGCGGAGGAGGAAGATGAGGGAAGACCATTTGCTAGTGCCCCTCGACCAGAGGCTGGGAAATAAAGGCTCCATCTCTCACATGAGGATTGGATGCTCATTTTCTCAACATGCATCCTCGCATAAGGCCATCAAAATGAACAACAGTTACTGGGTGGCCACCCTCGCTGGATCCCCCGGTACAAAAACAAAAAAATCAGCCAACTTTCCTTCAACCCACCCAAAAATAGAGAGTAAAATGCAGGAAATTGGAGGACCTTGTGATTGATCAACTGGAGACCATCTGTTTGCGGCTGCTTCACGTTCCCCAAATGTCAAGGTGGAACAACTCAGCGATTGTGACAGCAGTAGAGTGACAAGTGGCGTAGCGGGGCAGCAGCAGGCAAGGTGGCAGAAGCCTAATGGGTGACCTCTGGCAATCTTTGTTTACCACCTCAACAACGCATGCAATGCAGGGCACACCATAAACCCACAGAGATCAGCTTAAGATCATGGTGCACGACTATCTGCGTCTCATACCGATGTTTTTGCATGTGTTCCGGGACCCAATAGACTTCTGGGTATCCCAAAATGGACGATGGCCGAGGCTGGCTAGTCACGCCATAGAGGTGTTGTCATGCCAGCGAGCCGCGTCATATCTGAGCGGACCATTCAGCACAGCTTGGAGGAGTCACTTACAGACAAACGCATCGGCTTTTCCACAGTTACATGTGGGATCGTTTGACTTTCATCTAGATGAATCAGGCATGGATCTCTGATGATGATGTGGCTCCAATTTGCCGAGGTCACCGATTAGTTGCAGTCTACTTCACTTCCTTTCAAACAGAAAATGGTCTCTTGAAAACTTTTTTTTATAAAAGAATCATTTTCTTACTGCATTTTTATTCTCTTTTCCACAAAACAGTTCATTTTGGCTGGTTTGCTGTGAGGAGACTGTAAAAGACAGCAAGGTTTCATGACAAACCGTATTCCATTTACTACAATTTATTTAAGGAAGTTTTCGCATTGTCAATGGTTTTGAGGGTCATGTTGCTGTGAGATACAGCAATAATATGTTCCTTTGGAAAAACAGAATGTGGTTCTAAGTGGCCATTTCTCCCTCCACAATTTTTAATAGTGCTGAAAGTTCATATTTATAATTTTTTTTCGGGTAATGTATAAAAAGCGCTTCCGGTCCGTGAGATACAGCATGATAAATCATGGTCCTTGTAACAGAAATGTAGCATTCTAAAGTGGTATTCTCTCCCTCACACTTTTTAACAGTGGCTGAGAAGTCATTTTATAATTTTTTTGCGGTCATGATGCTTTGAAATGCAGCAATACTACAGGTCCTATCTAAAAATGTTGATTCTAAAGACATTTGTTCTTCACAATTGACCAAAGTGCTCAAGGTCATGCTTTGAATTTTTGGTGGGCATTTGCTGTGACATGCAGCTATACTACTGGGTCCGTATTCTAAAAAATTGTTGTTTCTAACAAGACATTTGTTCTGCACAATTGTCAAGTGTGGCTCAAGGATGATGTGCTGTCAGAAAACAGGAATAGGTAGGACCTGTTAATGGACACATATTGCAAAATGATTGTTTTTTACAGATCTTTAAACATAGCTATCTATCCTGTATGGGACAACCCATTTAATACAATGAAAAAAGGAGAAACAAAGACATGGAGGATTCCATCTATTTTAAAAAATGTTGTTTTCTAGAATTTTAAAGTACTAAAAAACTTGCATGTACAAAATAGCTGGTTAAAAAATTCCTTGAATTGTACAAGGGAGGTACAGGAAAACTGGACCAGATGTAGGTTATTCAAAGGGGACATGGAGTATGGAGCACGGACAAGAGGAACAAAGTACAGAGACATTTTCCTCAGCTCGTGAGTAAACTGAGAAAAAGAATGCCCAAGATAAAGGGCACCTGGGTTTACAGGAGCGTAACCCAGTATTCCAAGTGAAGCTCAATTGGTCCCACACTCATACGGAGGGGCAAGCGCTACCCAGGTATTGACTGTGTACAGAGGAAGGCTGGATGTTCTCACAACTTCCGCTTTCGCACTCTGCTTCAGCACGACAGTTTTTCGTTGCTGCGTCATCAGGGCATTGTAACTGCGTGTTAATAGATGACGGACGCAGCCTGGGCTTATCACCGCACCCACTGTAACTCGGCCTGGGTCTATGCTGTGCCAGGACAGGTATAGTCAATGTCCAGTGAAACTAAAATTGGTGTTTTAACGACTCCTTTTTCCGGAACTTTTTAAATGTGGGGTCATGCAGGTTTGGGCGCTCATGCTGTGGCCCAGAGTCAGTTATAGTCAATGTCCAGTTCAACTAAAATGGTGGTTGAAAGGACTCCTTTTTCCGGCACTTTTTAAATGTGGGGGTATGCAGGTTTGGGGCTCATGCTGCGTTCAGGACTGGATTAATCATTGTCCAGTTAAGTAACATGATGGTTCAAATCATTACTGCCTTCTGCACTTTTTAATTTGGGGTGATGCAGGTTTAAGGGATGGCTGTGGTACAAGACAGGGATAGTAAATGGTCTGTGACTTTTTTTCTGTGACTTTTATAACATAAGTTGTTGCCTAGATGTTAGCACGTATCCATTGACTGTTGTTGCATGTATTCAGCTTCTCCAGCCTTGTTTGGGGTTGTAATAATTGAAGGTGTTGTTGCTCTCCCAAAGACTTTAATGGTCATCGCGGACTAATCGATGCTCACTATCGAAAAAACCTTATCGTAGCGGCTGGTCTATCGGACTATCGCTCGGATCTCGATAGCCAACGCAATCGCCTCAACACTAGTAATCACTTATATTTCTCTGAAGTGGCCTACCTTATAAAGTTTTCTCTGTAAAAATACATCCGCAGTTCACTATGAGCACAAAAAAATTCCATGTTAAAACACAGCCGCTACTCAGAAAAACTTAAGGGCCCGAGCCCCGGATGTTTTGGGACCCTAGCAACGCCCCTGATCTCTACCTCCCCACAGCTCCATCTCTTCTCCCTACACTATCCCCACCATCATCCCTACCTCCCTACAGCTCCATCTTTTCTCCCTGCAGCACCCCCACCATCATCCGCACAGCTCCAGCTCGTCTCCCTGCACCACCCCCACATCACCCCTCAGCTCCACCCCTTCTCCCTGCAACCACCCCCCATCATCCCCCACAGCACCAACTCTTCTCCCTGCACCACCCCCCCCAAATAAATCCCTACCTCCCCAAAACTAAATCTTTTTCCTTCAAACACTACCCCCACTATCATACCTTCCCCCCCTAAAAAGTTTAAACCTCTTTCCCTCCCAACAAAACCCCCCCCCCCCCCCCAAAAAAACCCCCCCCCCCCCCCACCCCCACCTCCCCCCCCCTCCCTCTCTTCTCCCTGAGACCCCCCCCCACCATCATCTCTACCCCCCCCAAAAGCCCATCTCTTCTCCCTGCACCACCCCCCCCATCATCCCTCCCTGTCCCCTTCCCACAGTTTCCTTTTCTTTTCCCCCTAAACCCCCCCCACCTTCATCTTTTACCCCCACCTCCCCTCTCTTCTCCTCCCCACCACCCCACATCTCAAACCTCTCTCACAGTCCATCTCTTCTCCCTAAACACCCCCCCCCCACCATAAACTCAAACCCCCCACGCCCCCATCTCTTCTCCCTAAAACCCCCCCCCACCTAAAACCCACCTCCCCACACTCCTTTCTCTTCTCCCTAGAAAAACCCCCCCAAACCACCCATCTCTACCCCCCCCACAGCCCCCATCTCTTCTCCCTACACCCCCCCCACCATCTTCCCTACCCACCCCACAGTTTCCATCTTTTCCCCCTAAAACCAACCCGCCCCACCATAAATTCTCCCTTCCCGGGGGCGTCGCTGGGGGCAAAAATTCATTCGGGCACGACCCCCAAATGAACCCGGGCCCAGTCCCCGAATGCCCTGGGGCCCGGGCCCTCCCCGGGGGCCCCGGGGGCCAAACCCCTTTGTGCGGGCGGGGCCGCCCCATTCAGAGTCGGGGGAGGGGCCAGGACAGTTTCGTTACCGCCCTGTCTTCTCCCCTGTTTTGTCAGCGTTTCAGCGAGCGCTTTTACATACACCTCATCGTCGCGGGGGGGCGTGATCCCCCGCTTTTTTTCACCCCCCTGCGATGCTGGGACCTCTAACCGGCAGCTCCCGCCAGCCGAGGAGGTTTCCGGGGGCCGCGGACGGGGTAAGGGAGCGTGATGAAAAACACGCTGCTTTTCCCAAACCTTTTTTCAAAGGGTTCCCGGAAACCCGGACCCCGGGGGACTGTGCTGAGGGGGAGTAAAGGGTTTTTTTTATTTTATTTTTTTTAGGTAAGGGGGGGAATTTGTTTTCTAAAGGGGGGCATATGTTGGTTTGGGGTGCATATGTGGCTAAGGGGGTTCATATTTGACTAATGGGGGTTTTATGTGGCTAAGGGGGGGCAATTGTGGCTAGGGGGTTCATATGTGGCTAAGGGGGGTATATGTGGCTAAGGGCCAAATTTTGGGTAAAGGGGGGCAATATGGGGGCCCAAGGGGTGCATATTGGGCCAAACGGGGGCATAAGTGGCTAATGGGGGGGCATATGTGGCTAAAGGGTTCACATGGTTTGGGAAAACAGGGGGCAAATGTGGCTTTTAATTGGGGGGCCTATGTTTTGGGTAAGGGGTCATATTTGGCTTTAAAAAAAAACCCAAAATTTCATATTTGGGAAATTTGGGGTGCATTGGGCCCAAAAAGGGTTTCATATGTTTCCCAAGGGGGTGCCCCATGTGCTAAAGGGAGGGTTTCATATGTTTTCTAGGGGGGGGGCAAAAACGAACTAATGGGGTGCATATGTGGCTAAGGGGGGGGGAATGTGGCAAATTGGGGGGGAAAATGTGGCAAGAGGTCCCTATGTGGCCCAAGAGGGTGCAAAAAGTGGCTAGGGGTTCATAAAGGGGGTAAGGGGGGGCATAAATGGGGTTTTGGGGGTTCAAATATTTTTGGGTTTGGGGGTCATAAGTGGGGTAAGGGGGGGGCAAATGGGGGCTAAAAAGGGGGGGCCCTTTTTGGCTAGGGGGGATATTGGCTAAAGGGGGGCCCTATTGGGGCTAAAAGGGAAATAAGTGGGGAAGGGGGTAAAATTTTTGGCCCAAGGGGGTGCATAAGGGGGGCTAAATTGGGGGGCAAAATTTGCATAAGGGGTGCTTAAGTGGCTTAGGGGGGGGAAAATGTGGCAAAAAAGGGGGGTTCAAAATTGGGCTAAAAGGGGTTCATATGTGGGGGTAAAAGGGGGGGCAAAATGTTGGTAAGGGGGCAAAATGTGGCTAAGGGGGGCATATTGGCCCCAAGGGGGGGCCATAATGCTAAGGGGGTGCA
This sequence comes from Phyllomedusa bahiana, assembly GCA_025379985.1. Classification (NCBI taxonomy): domain Eukaryota; kingdom Metazoa; phylum Chordata; class Amphibia; order Anura; family Hylidae; genus Phyllomedusa; species Phyllomedusa bahiana. The sequence continues at coordinate 42,150 of JAODAL010011609.1, read as the reverse complement.
TTTGGGAAGGGGGGGGGTATGGGCAAGGGGGGGAAATGTGGCTCGGGGGGGCATATGTGGCTAAAGGGGGGTGCATATGTTGCAAAGGGGGGGCATATGTGGATAAGGGGGGTGCATAAAGTGGGTAATGGGGTCATATTTGGCTAAAAGGGGGGGCAATATGGGCTTAGGGGGGGCAAAAGTGGCCCAAGGGGGGGGGGGCATAAGTTGGGAAAAAGGGGTTTCCAAAGTGCTAAAGGGGGGATATTTTGGGTTTAAGGGGGGGGTATAATGGGGGCCCAAGGGGGGGTATATGGGGGCTAAGGGGTTTCATATGGACAAAAGGGGTTTCATATTTGACCCAATGGGGTGCCCTAGTGGCTAAGGGGGGCATATGTTCTAGGGGGGCATTTGGCTTTGGGGGTTCATAATTTTGGCAAAAGGGGTGCATAAAGTTGGGTAATTGGGGGGCACAAGGGGGCTAAGGAGGTGCACATTGGCTAAGCAGGTTTCTTTTGGGCTAAGGGGGGGGCAAATTTGGCTAAGGGGTGCATATTTGGGTAAGGGGGGTGCATATTGGGGAAAGGGGGGGCATATGTGGCTAAGCGGGGCATTTGGGGAATGGGTTTCATATGTGGGGTAATGGGGGGCATATGTGGCTAATTGGGGGGATATGTGGCCCAAGGGGGTGCATATGTTTGGGTTTAAGGGGGGCAAAAATTGGCTAAGCAGGTGCCCTATGTTGGGCTTAAAAGGTGCATTTTGTGGCTAAGGGGGGCACTGTGGCCCACAGGGGCATATGTGGCTAAGCAGGTGCAAAAATGGGTAGGGGGGGGGATACGTACAAAGGGGTGCATATTTTGGCTAAGGGGGGGCATTTTTGGCTAAAGGGGTTTTCATATGTGGCAAAAGGGTGGGATATGTGGGTAGGGGGGGGCATATGTTTCCCAAGGGGGTGCAAAATAAAGGGTAAGGGGGTTTCATAAGTAGGGGGTAGGGGGGTTTCAAAATGTTGGGTAGGGGGGCATATGTGGCTAGGGGGGGCATAGGTGGCTAGGGGGGGCCCTATGTGGGAATGGGGTTTCATATTGGCTAAAGGGGTACAAAATGTTGGGAATGGGGGGGAAAATGTTGGGAAAAGGGGGTTCATATGTGGGCTAAGGGGTTTCCCAAGTGGCTTAGGGGGGGGCATATTTCTAAGGGGGGGGCTATGGGGCTAAGGGGTGCAATGTGGCAAGGGGGGGCATATTGCTAGTGGGGGCATAAAGTTAAGGGGGGGCATATTGGGTAAGGGGGGGGCATATAGGCTAAGGGGGTGCATATTTTTGGGAGGGGGGGAAATTTTGGCTAGGGGCAAAAAGTGGGTAGGGGGGGGATAAAGTGGGAAAAGGGGGCATATGGGGCAAAGGGGGTGCAAATGTGGCGAAGGGGGGTGCATATGTGGCTAATTGGGGGCATATTTGGCCCAAGGGGGTGCCCTATGTTTCTTAGGGGGGGCAAAATGTGGCCAAGGGGGTGGGAAATGGGCAATTTGGGGGGCAAAATTTGTGGGTAATGGGGGGATATGTGGCCCAAGGGGTGGGTTAAATGGGCTAAGGGGGGTATATGTGGCCCAAGGGGTGCATTGTTTCTAATTGGGGGGCATTTTGTGACTAATGGGTGCATATTCCAAGGGGGTTCATATGTTCCGGGGTGCATAATTTTTGGGTAAGGGGGGTTTCAAAGTGGCTAATGGGGTGCCATATTTGGCCCAATGGGGTTCAAAATGTGGCTAAGGGGGTTCACATGGGGGCTAAGCAGGTTTCAAAATGTGGCTAAGGGGGGTGCATATGGGGCTAGGGGGTGCATTTGTGACTAAAAGGGGGGGCCTATTTGGCTGGGGGGGGCATATGTAGCCTAAAAGGGGCTCATTTGGGCTAAGGGGTTTCAATATTGGCTAAAAGGGGTTTCATATGTGCTTTTAAAAGGGGCATATTGGGCCCAAGGGGGTGCATATGTGGAAGGGGGGGGAAAAGGGGGCCAATGGGGTCATAAAAGGCTAAGGGGGGGCCCAAAAAAAGGGCAAAGGGGGGGATATGTGGGTTTAAGGGGGGGCATATGTGGCTAAGGGGGGGCATTATCCAAGGGTGGAAAGGGAATAAAAAAGGCTACAGGGGGGTTCAAAAAGGTTTGGCTAAGGGGGGATATTGGCTAAAGGGGTGCATATTTTGCAAGGGGGTTGCAAGTGGGTAATGGGGGGGCATATTTTGGCAAAAAGGGGGGCATATGTGGCTTAGGGGGGGGCATATGGCAAAAGGGGGTGCATATGGGCCCAATTTGGGTTTCATAAATTTTTGGGTTAATGGGGGGGGATATTTGGGGGTAAAGGGGTGCATATTTGGCCAAGGGGGTGCAATGTGGGGAAAGGGGGGTGCAAAAGGAGGCTAAGGGGGGTGCATATGTGGGTAAGGGGGGGGATATTGGGAAAGGGGGGGGTAAATTGGTAAAGGGGGGGGGAAAAAAGGCTAAGGGGGGATATGTGGGCTAAGGGGTTTCAATTTGGCCCAGGGGGGGGGATATGTTTGGGTAAGGGGGGATAAGTTGGGTAAGGGGGGGCAGTAAACCCGGATTCAGGGGGCTAATAAAAAAAACCTGACTAAAAAAAGGGAAATTAAATTTTTTCCGGGGGGGGGGGGGGGTTTTTCAAGGGGGGGGGGGCCCCCCCCCTTTTTAAAAAAAAAAAAAACCGGCTAAGGGGGTAATAACCCCGCCCAGAGGGGGGCAAAACAACCGGCTAAGGGGGGGAAAAAAAACCCGGGTAGAGGGGCATTAAACCCGGGTAGAAAGGGGCCCAAATACCCTTGGGTACATGGGGTAAAACCGGGGTATAGGGGCAAAAATTTACCCACAAGGTAATTTTTACCATTTGGGCACTTAAAAGGAAAATTTTGTTTTAGAGATAAAAATTGTAGAGAAAATTCTAAAAAATTGGGGGAGGTCCCCAAAATGTTTGTTTTTTTTTTAAATTTTTTCAGTGAAGATCATGCTGGGATATTCCCTTTATGGGGTCCCGGGACAGGGTGGAAAGAAGAAAAGAAAAGAACAAATCTTCAAGACGTCTCCTGTAAAGTCACTAGAAAAAATTTTTCCAGTAATCACTTATATTTTTCCTAGCCTACATACAAAAGGTTTTTTTTTTCTGTAAAAATCTTCCCCGGGAATTCACCCAAAGAGACACAAAAAATTTTCCCTGTGAAACCCCGCCCTACCAGAAAAACTTAAGGGGCCCGAGCCCCGGGGTTTTTGGGGCCCAAACAACCCCCCGATCTCCTTCCTCCCCCCCCAGCTCCAACTCTTCTCCCCAAAATCATCCCCACCCAAAATCTCTACCTCCCCACACTCCCTCTCTTCTCCCTTTCCAAACCCCCCCCACCCATCTCTAACCTCCCCACCTCTCATCTCTTCTCCTCACCACCCCCACCATCACTCCTACCTCCCCACAGCTCCATCCCTTCCCCCTGCACACCCCCCACCATCATCCTACCTCCCCACAGCTCCATCTCTTCTCCCTCACCACCCCACCTTCATCTCAACCTCCCCACAGCTCGCAATCTCTTCTCCCTGCACCACCCCCACCATCATCCCTACCTCCCACAGCTTCCATCCTTCTCCCTACCCCAAACCCCCACCACCATCCCTACCTCCCACAGCTCCATCTCTTCTCCCACCCCCCCCCACCATCATCCCTACCTCCCCCCCAGCTCCATCTCTTTTCCCTGCACCATCCCCCCCCATCATCTCTACCAGGGGCGTCGCTAGGCAGATTCATTCGGGGCACGAGCCCCGAATGAATGTCTGTGGCTCCAGGCCGCTGCCGTGGGCCCGGAGCCAACCTTAGTGAGGGCGCGGGCCGCGCAGTCAGAGTCGGGGAGGAGGCAGGACAGATCGTTACCGTCCTGTCTTCTCCCCTGTATGTACAGCGCTCAGCGAGCGCTGTACCTACACCTCAGCGTCGCAGGGGGCGTGATGCACCGCTTGCATCACCCCCCTGCGATGCTGGGATCCTCTAAGCCGGCAGCTCTGCCAGCCGAGGAGGTCCCTGGCCCCGCGAGACGGCGTAAGCAGCGTGATGACATCACGCTGCTTACACCAATTCTCAAGCTGCGGGACCAGGACCAGCGCCGTGCTGAGGTGAGTAGTTTTTTTATTTATTTTTATTGGCTAAGGGGGTGCATATGTGGCTAATGGGGTGCATATGTGGCTAAGGGGGTGCATACGTGGCTTAGTGGGTGCATACGTGGCTAAGGGGGTGCATATGTGGATAAGGGGTGCATATGTTGCTAAGGGGTGCATAGTGGCTAAGGGGAGCTATGTGGCTAAGGGTGCATATGTGGCTAAGGGGGTGGCATATGTGGCTAAGGGGTGCATATGTGGCTAAGGGGTGCATATGGGGCCTAAGGGGTGCAAAAGTGGCTAAGGGGTGCATATGTGGCTAATGGCGTGCATATGTGGCTAGGGCGTGCATATGTTGCTAGGGGGGCATATGTGGCTAAGGGGGTGCATATGTGGCTAAGGGGGTGCATATGTGGCAAAGGGGGTGCATATATGTGTCAAGGGGGGTGCATTTGGGGCAAGGGGGGCCATATGTGGCTAGGGGGGGGCATATGGGTAGGGCATATTTGGCTAGGGGGATATGTGGCTAAGGGTGCATAGGGGGCAAAGGGGGGGAATATGTGGCTAAGGGGGTGCAAATGTGGCTAAGGGGGGGCATATGTGGCAGGGGGGCAATATGTGGCAAAGGGGGGCATAATGGTTAAGGGGGCATTATTGCAAAGGGGGTCATATTTGGCTAAGGGGCAATATTGGCTAAGGGGGTAATATGTGCTAGGGGGCAATGGCTAAGGGGGCAAATGGCTAAGGGGGTGTAAATGGCTAAGGGGGGATAATGGGCTAAGGGGGCCCAATATGTGGCTAAGGGGGCATACGTGGCAAAGGGGGAAAATAATTTCTAAAAGCGGGTTTTGCCATGGGACTAATGGGGTTTGTGTAAAGGGTGCAATATTTGGAAATGGTCAATGGGGCTAAGGTTGTTTTGAAATTTTTGGGGCCCATGGGCTGGGGGCCCATAGGGTGGCTAAGGGAGAGGGAATAAAGGCCTAGGGGGGCACATTTGATAAAGGGTGCTATATGTCCCTAGGGGCCTATAAAAAGGTTTTCTCTGTAAAAATACTTCCGCAGTTCACAATGAGACACAAAAAATTCCATGTGAACCCAGCCCTACTCAGAACAACTTAAGGGCCCGAGCCCCGGATGTTTTGGGACCCTAGCAACGCCCCTGATCTCTACCTCCCCACAGCTCCATCTCTTCTCCCTACACCATCCCCACCCTCATCCCTACCTCCCCACAGCTCCATCTCTTCTCCCTGCACCACCCCCACCCTCACCCCAACCACCCCACAGCTCCATCTTTTTCCCTACTACCAAACCCCACCATCATCTCTACCTCCCCACGGCTCAATCTCTTCTCCCTGCACCACCCCCACCATCATCTCTACCTCCCCACAGCTCCATCTCTTCTCCCTACACCACCCCCACCATCATCCCTACCTCCCACAGCTCCCTCTCTTCTCCCTTCCCCACCCCCCACCATCATCCCTACCTCCCCACAGCTCCATCTCTTCTCCCTACAGCACCCCCACCATCATCCCTACCTCCCACAGCTCCATCTCTTCTCCCCACCACCCCCCCACCATCCCCCCTCCCTTAAACCTCCCCACCTCTCTCTCCCCATCTCTCTCCCCCCCACCCCCACCATCTCCCTACCTCCCCCCAAACTCCAAACTCTTCTCCCTACACCATCCCCACCATCATCCCTACCTCCTACAGCTCCATCTCTTCTCCCTGCAGCACCCCCACCATCATCCACACAGCTCCATCTCTTCTCCCTGCACCACCCCACCATCATCCCCACAGTCCATCTCTTCTCCCTGCACCACCCCCACCATCATCCCCACAGCTCCATCTCTTCTCCCTGCACCACCCCACCCTCATCCCCACAGCTCCATCTCTTCTCCCAAAACCACCCCCACCATTCAATCCCTACCACACCCTCCCCACAGCTCCATCTCTTTTCCCTGCACCACCCCCACCATCACCCCAACCTCCCCACAGCTCCATCTCTACTCCCTCACCCCACCCCCACCATCATCCCCACAGCTCCATCTCTTCTCCCTGCACCCCCCCCACCATCATCCTCCCCACAGCCCCCATCTCTCTCCCCTGCAGCACCCCCCCCACATCCCCACAGCTCCATCTCTTCTCCCTGCAGCACCCCCACCATCATCCCCACAGCTCCATCTCTTCTCCCTGCAGCACCCCACCATCATCCCCACAGCTCCATCTCTTCTCCCTGCAGCACCCCCACCATCATCCCCACAGCTCCATCCCTTCTCCCTGCAGCACCCCACCATCATCCCCACAGCTCCTCCTTCTCCCTGCAGCACCCCCACCATCATCCCACAGCTCCATCTCTTCTCCCTGCAGCACCACTAAACTCCCGACTTCGCTTCCCTTTTCAGACACCAGTCACTTGCTTCACTGGGAAAGTTCCCCTCTCATCTGCTCTGCTGTCTCTTCATAAATATGTTTCCCGCTCATCTATCCTTTCCCCCCCCCACAACAGCACTTCACCTCTTTCCCCTCACACCCTCCACTTACAATACCACTGTCAGTGCACTCCACCCTCTCCTCCTGAGGCACCATCTCCCCCAGTACTGCTGTTGAGCACCTCTCTTCCCTCCCCACAGCAGCACTTCACCCGTTCCTGTCAGCACTCTATTACCTCTCTCTGTCTCCTCCTCAACGTGCACTCTCCCCTCTCCTCCTGGGGCACTGTCTCATGCTGCTGTTCACCACCTGCAGTCAGCACCTCTCTCCTCCCCCACAGCAGCTCCTTGGTAGCAGCATTTTATCCCCTCTGCTCTTCTTACTGTGCTGCTTCTCACTGTACATGACGCCAACTCTGCTGAGCTGCCTTGGGAAGGTGTCTATGGTGCACACACAGGCAGAGGAGCTGCCCTAATGGCAGAGGAGAGCTAGACCCCGCAAAACCGGGGCTCGCTCTGCTGCTTGTTTCCTCTCCTCCTGACTTTGGGGCGGGATTAAACTCCTCTGCGAGACGGACACTTCTAGCAGCAACAGCCCGTGCGGGACATTCAGCAACTCTCATGGGAGTCGGGTCCACGCTCTGTTATACTCTCCCTGACATTGCCGGAGCATTGCATGTATGCCTCAGCTGTATGTACGTCCAGCGGACGCACATACAGATTAAGAGACTGTCGGGGCTCCAGGAGCCTGGCGAGATTCGGGGCATAGGCAGTTCTATCTGGGGCTTGTGCCCCCGGATAAAACTGCCTAGCGACGCCCATGACAGAGACACAGGAGGCGGGGACTGACAACAGAGAAGGGGGAGAAACTAGTAGTGCAGTATATAGGATACATACAGATCACAGCCTTGTTCAAAAGAAGCCAGCACCCGAATCCAGCACCTGTGGGTGGCCTTCCAGCCACAAGAAAGAATCCAGGCAGGCCCCCATTCGATGCGAAGCGCCCCTAGGATAGCAGATAAAAGGTGGCAAGATGTACTTTTAATGGTGTCATTGACCATAAAAAAATTGTAAGTGGGGTGAAACGTGTAAATATTTTACTTTTGCCATGTTTGCAGGGGTTTTGTTTTCATGCCGTTCACTCTTCGGCATAAGTGATGCATTATCTGTATTCTGCAGTGTTTTCGTTATGTTTAAATACTTTAAAAAAAAGAAACAAACATTCTCTATCTTTTAAATTTGCACTGCAGCATCATTTTCTGTGAGCAATAACTTTTTGATTTTCCACCTATGGACCTGGGCGAGGGTTCATTTTCTGCAGGAGAAAGTGTAGATTTTATTGGTAATGTTTTGGGATACATGAGACTTTTTGATCACCTCCAATTTTTCAATTTTTTTGGATGTGAAATGACCAAAAAAGCCCACAATTTTGGAGTTTGGAATATTTTTTTCTTCTACAGTGTTCAGCATACGAAATAAATTGATATTATTTTAATGGATCTGACTTTAATGGTTTCAGTGATACCAATTATGTGTAACTTTAAATTTTTTTTATTTGCAAAATAGCAAATGGGGAATCATTTGAACTTGTAGAATATTTTTTCTTTTTTACACTTTGGAAAAATGTTTTTCTTTTTTCTTTTATATTAAGTCCCCTAAGGTACTTGACCACTAAGGGCCACATGTATGAAACTCACTTTGTTGCCCATAGCAACCAATCAGAGCATCCCCTTTCATTTCATATAGTGCTCTGGAAAAATAAGGGGGAGGGGGGTTGATTGGTTGCTATGGGCAACAAAGTGAGTTTTAGACCTAGACAGTTTTCATACATGTGGCCCTAAAGGTCTCAATCACTTGTGCACCCTTCTGCATTATATAAATAATGCAGAAGGATGCACCAAGATGGCGGTGCGCAGCTGAGGCCTGATCTCTGCTGATAGCAGCGAGTGTCGGCTGTAATAATCTGCTGGCACCCGATGTCTTTGAAGTGAAGTTACTGAGTAAGCCTGCTACATAGCTCCTTACCGACAATAGGACGTACCCACATGTCCATTGTTGGTGAGGGGTTAAATTTACGTCTCTGGCCCCAATTTGGTCTCTGTTCTATCCGGTGTTCCAGAGTTTCTCTAAGATTTACCTTTGTTCTTCTCCTCTTTCTTAAAAGGCAACACCAAATGAATCTCTCTATCACATGTTTTTCAACTTTTTGTGGGAAATATAGTCATAAAATCCCCAAATTTTAAATGTCCAACTGCCTTGGAAAAATTTTTTGATTGAACCTTGCCCTTCGTCCGAATTGCAGTAACTAATCTTGTCTACCTCTTTCCCTTTTGGGAATACTAAAAACATTTCCGTGCAGCCTTTTTTTTGACACTTTTTCACCTATCCAGAATTTGTGCTGGTTACTATACACCCCCAGCATCACTAGCATTACTCTTCCCCTCTCCCTGTACCCCATGGTTTTTACAATGCCAGCCATCCGATGTTTTAAATACTAACAGTAACAGAACAGATGATTCACAACCATTTCCCTCCATACATCTCTGCTTTGTCTGAATACATTTACTGAATCTCTTACCTTGAAAGACCTTTATTTGTTCCTTTGAACCCCTAATCTCAGATTTTTCCTGTGTATACTCTAGAACTCAATATACATGAAAATTTGTCCCTATTCAAAATTTCAAAACATACTTGAAAACCCATATCTTCAAAATAAGTTCTTTCTTTCCTTCTGAGCCATAACTTTTTTTATTTTTCCATCTAATTGACATATGAAGGCTTTTATTTTGCAGTGGGGCGAAATGTGAAAAAAAAACCCATACTTTCGCAGTGTTTGCAGGGGTTTTGTTTTATGGCATTCACTCTTCAGTAAAAATGTGTTATCTGTATTCTACAGGTGGATATAATTCCGGCAATACCAAATATGTAGGGTTTTCCCTATGTTTTAGGACTGAAAAAAAATCCAAACATTTTCTAGTTTTTACATTTGTGCGGTAGCGCCATTTTCGACCAATTATTTTTTGTACTTTCACTTATGGACCTGATTGATGGTGCTTTTTTTTGTGGACTGAAGTGTAGTTTTTATTGGTACCAGTTTGGGATAGATGTGACTTTTTTCATCACTTTATTCCAATTTTTAGGGGACATGAAGTTCAGTGTATGGAATAAATAATGTTATACGTTAATGAATCTGTAATAACATTTTAATTACACTGTAATATTGAGACCCCTATGGTACTTTACCATTAGGGGTCTCGATCATTAGTAAACCCTTTTGCATTGTATAAACAATGCAGAAAGGTGTTGAAAGATGGCGGTTCTAGCACTTCCTGTCTGGGGCAGGAAGTGTTAGAATGACATAATGGTGGTTGTGAAAGCCCTCACCAGGTTTCCAGCTGCCATGTTAACCAATCTGCACCAAATCATCTCGCCACTGGGGTGCTGACCAGAGTGAAAACAGTGCACAGCACTGTTTCTCTTTCATTACTGCAGTGTCTAAGGGGCTAAACAGCAGGGAACGGAGCCGGCTAAGTTCACTGCTGTTACTGCAGGTGTCAGCTGCAATTAACAGCTGACAGCAGCCTTCTATGTAGCAGACTTACTGAGTAATCCCGCTACATAGAATCTTACCGGTACCAGGACGTACCCATATGTCATGTTTTGGTAAGGGGTTAATAACAATCAACCCAGCCTGATTTTTTTCAGCGTTTTTATAAAATGAAAAACGCTGAAAAAAAACGACTGAAAAGAAGTCCCATAAACTTGTCCTGTTTTCTCCACAGAACTTTTTTTTGTGCTCATTTTTTTTTTGCTGCTTGTTTTTTGAAACATGTTGCAAAAAACGACTGAGCAGGGCAGAAAATTTACTGTTGGAGTCTATTTAAAGTGCTGGATGTTTTTTGTCTTGTTTTCTAGCAAATTTTTTGGCGCAGAAATCCATATCAATTTCAATGCTTTGCATTTTGGCAAAAAAACGCGCAAAAAAAATGCCAATTGCGCCAAAAAAGTGACGTTTTTTTCAACAGCTTTTGGCAGGCAGTGGACAAAAAACTCAGTTTTATGAACATTTTTCAGTGAGTTTTTTGTCCAATGCCATGTAGACATAGCCTTGGACTACGTTGGAGAGGAATCTAGTAGTTGTTCATTCCCTTCACTGCACTGAAAAACATGCATAACTAGCCAAATCAAGCTTGTATGTTGCAGTGGAGTCAGGAGTGTAGAGCCAACAGGTATCTTAATCTTATGATTTGACAAGAATAGACATATTGCCTGTGCACAAGAGCCCATAGGTAGCCCAAGCTGGCCACTTTAAAGAGAATTTGTCACCAGACTTTGCTGCTCTAACATAGGACAGCCTATTCTACTGACAAATGCACTGTATCATTAACCCCTTCAGGTGCCAAACCAGTTGTGGTTATTATGAGAATTATCCACATTTATATATTAAAAGGGGGTCAACTACAGAGTTACTGTGAACAGCAGTGTGCCCTCTCATCAGCTCTGCTTGTCCCCCTATTGATTTAAATTGAAGCCTTGAATTGCTTTATTTATCGAGCAGCTCTGCTGCAGGGGAAAATAAAATTAGTCAATCACTTTCTCGAGAGATAAAAACAATAAACATTGTTTTTATAGTCATTATTCATTCCCAGTACAAAGATGTATGCACTGCGCATGTTGGTGGAAGGAGCCTTACTGTTTTCTTTTTAAGAAGCCTTTTTAAACCTTTGTGTCTATTTCTGATTCCATCTTAATCCTTTTTGGGGCGACTTTTCCCCAAAACCTGCCAACGCCATTTTTTTTGGGGTCTATTTTGCGCCAAAACCACTTTTGAGGGCCCATTTTTCAATGTAAAATTTTTTGGGTCATACACCAAAACTAGGTGCATTTTTGGGGCGGCCCAAAACCATTTTTAATGCGCCTAAAAATGTTCGTGTCGTTTTCCCCATAACCCCAATGCCCCCATTGAGATTTTATTAATATACTAGTAATGATCGTTATGCGCCCCCCCTAGTGAAATTGCGCCTCAAAAGAGGCGCATTACATACAAAACCCAAATGATACCTATGCGCCGAAAATTGCCCCAATTTGCCCCTTTTTAGGGGGCAATCCCGCTTTTTTAGGTTATTAAGTTTCCCTTTGACCCCAAGTTTTTTTTAAAGGACGGACTTATGGTGCAGTTTACACTGTTTTAAATGCGCCCTAAAAATGCTGCGGCCCCCCATTTTCGGGAAAATTGTCCCCCCTTTATCTTTAAATATTTATATAAACGGATTGTGTTGTCGGTTTATATGCATTTTAAAAAACGAGGGGCCTTTTCTGCACCAGTTTTCCAAGGAAAATGGTAGGTGGGTTTGCTTTAAAAGGTTTCCCAACTTTTTGGCCCTTCAGCTTTAACAGGGTTAAAATTAAACTGAAAAATTGAATTTAAAGGGCTTCTCATAACTTTCCTCCAAAAATGAACCATGCACTTGGATGAAAGACTCCTGTGGCAAAGCACATGGCTCCCTGCCAGGAAGTGGTGAAAATTTTTTCCCCCAAGCCCAACTCCAGGTTTGATAAAATGTACCAAATCCAACAGTGAATTTCAAAATTCCCCACCAGACTGGACATACCGGAAGTCTAAATCGGCAGGACTCCCAGAAGATAAGCCCACCTCCAAGCTGACCCGATGTGTCATGGCCAACAATGAGCTGCTCAATCTCCCCAGCAGACTGAGGGACGGTTGCAGTCTCAGGCAGTTGAGCGGCAGAGACTTCATAGTTGACCTAAGACTTTCTCCAGCTGGACCAGTGCTTTCCACCCAACGGGTGAGTGTTTAAAAACCCCCCGCTTCCCCAAGCCCATCACGAGGCTAAACCAGTTGTTAAACCAAGGGGAAAACTTTTAAAAAAGGGAAAGTCATGCTAAAATTTTCTGGCACTTTTTGCTACAAAATAAAGGTGTATATGTTTTACACCACATTTTTTATGTTTTAGACAGTTTTGGGACACTTCGGGTGCTTTGCCTGGTTAATTAAAATTGGTTTTTAAAAAGGTAAAATTTTAAAAGGGGCATATTTTGGGTAAAAAAGGGAGCAGTGTTAGCGTAAAACCCTGCCCCCCCAAAAAGGTGACAAAATTTTGGGCCGGAAATTAGAAAGCCTTATAAAAAGGTTTAAAGCTAAAATGGGAACATTTTAAACATAAACAAACAAACTAATAAGACTGTCTAGTCTGACTTTACACAGTCCAGAGGCCTCATGTATGAAAACTTTTTTGGTTTTTGGTTTTTTCTTTGTTCCCCATAAAAAACCTTTCCAAAAAGCGCCATAAAAAAACCCTTTATAAAATACCTTTGGTTTTAAAGTAGACCCCATAAAAACCCAATCAGGTTTCCTTTTTTTTTTTTTAGACCCACATTTTGAAATGAAAAGGGGCTTGATTGGTTGCTAGGGACAACAAAGAAGTCTTACACAAAGCAGTTTTCATAACGGGGGGTCCTAAAGGAAAAGATTGTATTCTTTTAAATCTGCCCCATAGTTTTTAACAAAAAACCAAAAATTTCCTTTTGATAAAAACGGGAAGGAGAGGTCCCAAATAGATTTTCCCCGGTATACAAATAATTATAAAAAAAAACCCCCACAGAAAAAAAAAAAACCCTTAGGTAAAAAAATTACTGATAAAATTTAACCTTTTTACTACATCAAAAAAAGGGAAAACTATAGTTCCTAAAATTTAGCCCCTTTTTAAAGGGGTGGTTGGCGCGGGTCCCGCGGTCCCTGGGGAACCCCACCCCCCTTGCTCCCCGGGGGCCCCGGGCCCGCGGCTCATTACCTTTCCACCCGGCCGTGCTCCTCCCGGTCCCGGCCCCCGGCGCGTCCCCCTGCTTAGGGGGGCCGGCGGAGGTTTGGTCTGGTTTTAAAAGGGCCAGCCCCCCGGGGGTAATTAGTTATTCCCCGGCCCCCGCTGGCTATATAAAAAATTTACCCCCCCGGCACTCTCTCCCAAATTTGTTGGGGGTGCGTTCCCTGTCTAGAGGTGTTGGAAGTCCTGTCGATTACCCGTTTGAAACCTTTTTTTTTTTCCCGCTAGTTTTCCTGAATTTCCCTGTTTTGCCCCCTGCCGGACCTTTGCCCGTTTTTGACCACGAACCTCTCCGCCCTCGGGAACCTCCTGCCTGCCCCCAACTTGTCTTTGATTAGATTCTGTACCACGCAGCCCCTGGGCCCGCCGAAAGCAAGTAACGTCAGGGGGGGAGGAACCTGGTGGGCCTCACCCGCAGCAAGTCCACCCCGCTTTGCGGGGGCTCTGGTAAATACCGGGGGTACTTAGACTCCGCCCCCGGGCGTGGTTAATATACCCTTCCCGGTAGCCCAAGCAATCCACCAAACCATTACAAGACCTAAGGAATTTTAAAAGGGGGGCAACCGCCCCAAAAAGGGGACCCGACGGGAAAACCTCCCCTAGTGACCCCCTAAGAAGTCCCTAAAAATTTTCTGCCCCAAAATAGAAAAAAAATATTACAAAAATTATAAGTACCCCTTTTAAAAAGAGAAAATTATACAAAGGGTATCCTAGAATTCGAACCAAATACCAGTACAAATTAGGGCAAAAAAGGGACTGCCATAAAACCAAAAAACCCTAAATCCTGGCACACAAAAAACCATTCCCAAAATGGAATTATGTTCCAAAAAACCCACACCAAAAAAAACAAATAGACCCATGTGAAGCCGCACAATTGTGCTAGGTAAAAATAGTTGCCATTCCATATGCCCAGTTTTTCAGTTTTACAGTTGACTTTTAAAAAAATTATAAGAAACAATAAATTTTGGTGTGTAACCCCCTCAAAAATTTTGTGCTTCTGCCCACTTGCTTGGTCTGTCTGTGCATCCCCTTGCGGACTAACCCCGCCCCGACCAGGACTCCTTTAGGAAAAAGAGAAAAAAAACTTGCTTTTAACGATCCAGCATGAGTGCAAAAAGATGTCTTTTTTAACAGACGGTCAGGGGGTAAAAAAAAATTGCCGGGGCTTTTCTAACGCTTTTGGGGTTTTAGCATCCCCCTTTTTACGCATGACGCTCAGTAACAAAGTGTTCCTTATATTTGCATATGGGAGTGTTGTACTAACCTGCCTTTCAATACATCCCTTCCCCTTACAGGTACATTTAACCCTTTGGTACATTGATAAAACCACTTAAAAACAATGTTCTCCAATATTACTACAAAGAAAATAGCTAACTTTAATCTATCATTCCCATGATTCAACTTTGAAGGGGATGTATCGCTTCTTCAGGTCGTGTGTTTCAAAGTATTTTCAATTTCTCAGCTCTAAAATTTCCAGGGGCGTTTCTTCCCCCCCCAGCTGGGTGTTTCTTAACTGAAGGGTGATGACATCATACCCCCCCGTCATTGTTCATGCTGACTCCTGATCCCTGCTCTCTCCCCCCCCCCGTCTGACTGAGTCCACATCTCACTGTTCCTCGCCATATGTCTTAGTTTAAAAGGGAGCTGTTTAAATACCACATACCTGCATTCAATCTAGACAGTCTTCTATGAACTCAGTCTTCTATGATCTCTTCTCCTCTCTCAGCTGGAGGTTTGTTACAGTTGTATCCATGTTCCTATGAATTTGGGACAGATCTCCCTTCTATGCAGGAGAATTAGGCACCATGGCACAATTTTGCTGTTTTCTGATTGTAGAATCAGCTGCAGTGTGTTTCAGCTGGGTGTGCAGAGTGAAATTTCTACGGCCCTTGAATTGAGTGAGAGAAGCAGGGATCGAGACAAATTTTACTGTTTCTGATTGTTAAAAATTGCTGCCAGTGCCTGTTTGTTTCTTCTCGCTGTGCAGAGTGAAATTCTGCTGGTCCCCTTCTTGAGTGAGAGAGGCAGGGAATGCTCGCTCCGTGAATCCGACCCGGGGCCAGACAGAATGTAAATTAGTAGAGCCGTCAGCCAATGACCGGACAGGAGGAGGAATCCGACCGGCACTGGGGAACAGCGTTTACAGAAACAGAAGATAAGGGAGTCCGTGAAAACAAGACAGCTTTGCTAATGACATCCAATTGCAAAAGTTGTTTGTTTTCACTGTCCCCTTATTCTGAAGACCATTTAATGAAATGATACAACCCCTTTAATTCTAATGTATGTATGACAAGTCGTTACGGTAATTTAGCTTGTTCGGGGCTCTGGCATATAATTCTAAAATCTAGAATGCCTCCTAAAGACGGACCATCCGCTCCCAATCTCCGCCCCTCACGGGGCTTTCCACTTTCTCTGTTGCATGAAAACGGAATGAGGTTAGTGACCCTGCATGCTTTTCTAAAAAAGTCTGGATTGCTGGTCTAAAGTCTGGATTGCTTTTCTAAAAAACCCTGGATTGCTTTCCTTTATGCTCTTCAAGTAACATTGATTTTCATACTCATTATATAATAGATGATCTCTTCCTAATGACTTCTTAACTTACTAATGCTGAAAGAGAGAATGGGATGAAATAGCGCATCACGTTCATTGTATCTAAATGCATACAATAAATATTTACTGATTTGTGGCTATTGAACCTTAAAATCAATAATAATAATAATAATCAAAAACAGATAATAATAATAATGTAACTGCAAAGGTGAACCTTTTGGAAATAGCGATATATTGTGGAATTCAATTTACTTATAGGATATATTTGCTTCTCGTATATTTGCCTAACTGGAATTGACTGTACTATAATAGCCAATTTCTTTGGTCTATTGGTTGTTAACCTTGAAGTGAATAGGGTATAGCTGGTGAGGCCTTCCCTGTCAAGGCTGACCTCTCACTGTGCGAGAAAGTGGCTACCATGACAACAACGACAGATGTCAGCGAAAGCAATATGTACCAAAGAAAGACTCCTGTATTGAGAAAATCGATCTTGCCGTGGTACTAGTGTGCACATTCAGTGAACTGCCAACCATTCTAGGTTTAATCATTTATTTCATCTGAGGAAAGAAAACACAAAAGAAATGAAATGAATTTGACCTCTGCTTCAGGTTGACTATAATACTACACTGAATTAAAAAAAATTACATTAAGAAAAACATTTTGAAGTGAAATGACTCTTATAATGCCAACCCGGCAAAACATGTTATTTCAAATGTCAGATACATAATAGGCATTTGCTGTTTATACAAGTGTCTGGAGGCTATCTGTAGTTTTCTACCCAAAGCAGGCTTGTGGAAAATAAAGAAAATGCATTTTATTAACGGTATGATTATATTACTGCAGAAAATGCTGCGATTATATTACTCCAGAAGCATATTCAACCGAAGGTATACGTATCCATTACCCGTCTCCATTATGTTCATTATTAAAAAGAATTAGCTGCTTTGTGACTCTTGATAATTGGATTTTACCATAGACAATAGAGGAAATCTGCAGACTTTAGCAGGTTCCAAACCTGCAGAATATTTTACGCTGCTGCCCAAAATATCCTTCTGTCTAAAGACGGTGATTGTATCTGGGGTGAATAGTGTTTATTAACAAGGGTGCCGGAAATTATTGCATGCCTAGTTAAGTGCTAACCAACGTGTATTCCCAAAATTCATTGCGCTTCTGACCCTTTTACAGACCATTGGGGAGAAATAAGATTGGTCACGTAGAAGTGAGATAACATTCACAAATAAATAGCCCCAGCCAGATATATGGTGAAAAGAATCTGTAGAGATGTTCAGTGTGATAAGTCTGCTTCTGGATATTTTATTGCACATTTGCCATCAAGTGAAGCCGATGGGAGCCAGGCTTGTAATTTAAATCAATAAGGACTCTTTTACTATGGCTATAAAATACATGGATAAACCATGCCTGAAGAAGGGAGCTAGTACTCTCGAAAGCTTACCATCAAATATACTCAGCCTTTAAAAGGTAACGCCTGATTTCTTCATTCTTCTATGGATAAACCATGGAAGAGGCCACAGTTGAATGCACCAACACATAAGCACTTCTGGAGATAGATCTTACAACAATAGTCTTATAACACCCCTGTATGGAAATCCAGTGGTTTTAGCACCTTTTGTGAAGCATGAGATACCGTCCCGCCCCGATTTGATCGTTTTCATTCTCCGTTCACCGCTGGCATGTAGAACTGCTAAAAACAAGCAGTCGTAATTGGCACATTACCCCAGCTGCAGCTGTCAGCTTCCCCAGCTGAACATTCCCTCTGTCTCTTTGACAGCTTTCTTGGGATCTGGATCAAGTTCTAAACCAATAATCCACATCTGATATGTTTTTATGTCAATTAGCTTTTTATATTTCAGTGATGGCTTGGGGAATATCAGGAGGATATCTTGCTCGTAGCTTTTCATCGCAGTGTGATGTGTTACCAGTCTACTGTGGTTAATGCTTTCCCTGTTTTATCCCACTTTGTTTTACTCTGTGATTGAAATAATGCTACAGCATACAGTTGATCCATTTTATTCTGGACTAGTGAATTGTATAATTGTGAGAAAAATGAACGATTATGAAATAAGATGAAATGAATCATAACTGTTGTTGGCAGCCATTTACTATAGTGCAGTGTGTAATTGGATATACAGTAGGTGTATAGGATATTACAGGTATAGATGTTTGACTGCAGTGCCTTCATAGTCTTCATTTTCAACGGAACTTAATAAATTACATGCCCCCAAATTCATACTTGAGGAGAAATTTACTATACGTCAAGCGTTTACAGTTGAAATTTTACACAGATTTGGGTTTTAAAACCGTAAGAATCCAACTATAAACCAACCCCATAGATCACAATTGAAAATCCGAGTTGTAGTCTAGGGTCGGATTTCAAAAAATCTTTTTGTAAAAAACTTAGAACATGTTCAATGATCTGCTGTATTTCACGCCAAAAAACACGTCCCAAACATTTCTATGTAGGATCTGCATTCAAAACCCCATAGAAATGAATAGGACTGACTGTAAATCCTGTGGGAAAAAAAGACCTAATATCCACACTGAAAACCTAGTCAAAACCCCATAGAGATGAATGGGACTCCTATTGTGACTGTAAATCCTGCAAAAAAACTACCTAATATCCACATTGAAAACCTCGTCAAAACCCCATAGATATGAATGGGACTCCTATTGTGCCTGTAAATCCTGCAAAAAAAAAAAAACTACCTAAAATCCACATTGAAAGCCTCGTCAAATCTCATAGAGATGAACGGGACTACTGTTTTGGCTGTAAATCATGTCAAAATACTTGTCTGACTACGCGGTTTTAGGATTCTGAATCCGATGAGTATTTTGACATATGTCGTGTGGACGTACCTTAATCCTGTCTAAAATTTAAGAATCAATTTATGAAATGATTTATGCCAGCATTCTGATGTAAAAATGTTGCAAATATTTGCACCAGTCTTATCTGCTTGAAAATGTGCGACTTTTGAACTGTTTTTGCTGAGCTTTGCCAAAATGGGTGGAGCTTAATAAAAGGGGCAAAGCTTGACACATTTACTATAATTTATGCCAGAAGTGGTGTAAATTATAACTGAAATGTACTCCAGCTCCCAAGCGGCTTAGATTTATCTTTAGGCTATGTTCACACAGCGTAATTGCGGCTCGTAAAGTACTGCCGCAATTACACTGGGTGATTTGGAAATTGCACTTATCAGTGCGTACTCCCGCGGCGCAGGGGGCTGGCAGCCCGCCGGCCCCATTGACATGCATTACTCGCAGCGCGTATTCGTCGCAAGTAATTGACATGTCACTTATCTCCCCGTGCGTACAATACGATCGTATTGGAGGCGTAATCCATAGTTCTCTATGACAACTAAGGATTACCTGCAATTTTGTTGCTAATGGTATATATAACGCGGTAATCTTCCGTAGTAAAAACGTTTTACTTTTATTCAAACTTTACATAAAAACTTGAATATCCAGTGTAGAAGAATTTCACACTATACTTCTATATATTCATACATTTCATTCACCTGGTTGTCCATTGTCGTCACTCCTTTACACTGCGGTTAAGCATAGGAGATCCAGTCCTTATGAGACTTGTTTTGTTCGCGACGTTTCGAGAGCTACACGCCCCCTTTGTCGATGCTTGACAAAGGGGGCGTGTAGCTCTCAAAACGTTGCGAGACGTAGCGTTGCCTGAGAGGTAAGGTGTTGAGGAAGGCTCCCACAGCATGGACGCTGAATAAAACAAGTCTCATAAGGACTGGATCTCCTATGCTTAACCGCAGTGTAAAGGAGTGACGACAATGGACAACCAGGTGAATGAAATGTATGAATATATAGAAGTATAGTGTGAAATTCTTCTACACTGGATATTCAAGTTTTTATGTAAAGTTTGAATAAGGCCGTGTTCACACGGCTTATTCCCGAAGGATTTGTGAGCCGGATTGCGTCGCAAATCCGCCGTGAATAAGGGGCGGGCGGGGGCGGGGCCGGGCGGGGCGGGGGCGCCGCTCCCGGCCCCCATAGAAAATTTGCATTATCTACGGCGCTTCCGCGCCAATCCGCGGCAAAATAAGCCGTGTGAACGAGGCCTAAAAGTAAAAAGTTTTTACTACGGAAGATTACCGTGTTATATATACCGTTAGCAACAAAATTGCAGATACATTGAATAGCAGGTGGGGACCTGCAGCTTTGGTATAACCTGGTTCGTTCATTAACAAAGGTGCACTGTTTAATGAATATAAAACTAAGGATTACCGTAATTTCAGCACGCATCTTGCTCGTATTAGAGCGCAAATACACACCGAAATTAGCCCGTGTGAACATAGCCTTAAGGTGCACGGATTCTGAAAGAGAAACCAAATGAAAACTCACTAGGTGTAAGACTGTCTTTGTTGTCCAAAGCAACCAATCAGATCTCCCATTTAATTTTTTCAGAGCACTATATGAAATGAATGGGGATCTTTGATTGGTTGCTATGGGCAACAAAATAGACCATAGACTTAGTTTTCATACATGAGGCCCCAAATGGGGGCCTTAAAGGGGTATTCCACTTGAAAAAAAATGTAACTAAATGGGCCTAGGGTGGGAAAGAAATAAATTAATTACTTCCTGGTTCAATGTCACTGGAGCTCCAGAGGTCCTCAGGGATCCACTACTCTTCATTTCTGCGTTCTCATCCCAACACACACATGCACCATTCACTTGCTATGGAGAACAAGCCTGCTTTGTAGTCCCCGGCGCCGCCGCAATCTGCCGCCGCCGCCGATCGTTAGGGTCCTAAGCCGTTACCAGTCGCTAAGCTATCAGCTTAGGACCTTGCCGGACGGCAGCGGTGGCGGGACTAACTGTCTGTGCGTCCGCCGGACGCACATCCAGTTAGATGCTTTGGCGGAGCAGAGAGCTCCACAGAGTATCGGCCGCCGCAGGCAGGATGCGACTCTGTGCGCGCCTGTGGCGTGCGCGCCGGAGTGAGCGTCATCAGAGTGCAGCGCGGCCGGTGACGTCACCCTTGTGAGGAAGCAGCAACAGCGGCAGCGAAGGGAGCGAGGTCAGGTAAAGTGCTGCCCATTTTTATTACTTTTTAATTGTCTCTATTCATGCTGGGGGCCTATAATAGTTATAAATGTGCGGGGGTGGGGGGCTATTATGTATTCATATTGCAGGGGGGTCCTATTATCTACTTGTATTATGTGCAGGGGGGTCTATTATTACTTGTTTTATGTGCAGGGGGCCTATTATTTTACTTGTATATATGTGCAGAGGGGACCTATTATCTACTTGTATATATGTGCAGGGGGGTTTTTAAAACTACTTGTATATTGTGCAGGGGGGCCTATTATCTACTTGTATATATGTGCAGGGGGGGCCTTTTATCTACTTTTTATGTGCGAGGACTATTATCTGCTGTTAAAAAGTAGATATAGCCCCCTGCACATATAAAAGTAGATAATAGCCCCCCTGCACATAAAATGTGCAGGGGGCTTATTATCTACTTATATAGTGCAGGGAGGAGCTATAATCTATATATACATGTGCTGTGGGTCTATAAGCTATCTATATACCTGCTGGGGAAACCTATAAGCTATCTATAATCCGCTGGGGACAATAAACTACCTGTGTGCTGGGGCCTAAACCTGTATATACCTACAGGGGACCATAATGCCCATATACTGCTAGGGGGGCCCCTAACCTGCCTATATACCTGCTGGGGGACCCGTAACCTGCCCATAAAACCTGCTGGGGGACCCGTAACCTGCCCTTTATACCTGTGGGGGATCCGTAACCTCCCCATATACCTCTGGGGACCCGTAACCTGCCTATATACCTGCTGGGGACCCATAACCTGCCTATATACCTGCTGGGAATCCGTAACCTGCCTATATACCTGCTGGGGGACCATAATGCCTATATACCTGCTGGGGATCCGTAATCCATTTCCCTGCTGGGGGACCCGAAACCTGCCCAGATACCTGCTGGGGGACCGTAACCTGCCCTATACCTGGGGGACCGTAACCTCCTATACCTGCTGGGGGACCCGTAACCTGCCCCTATACCTGCTGGGGGATCCGTAACCTGCCCCTATACCTGCTGGGGGTCCCGAAACCCTCCCCCTATACCTGCTGGGGAACCGTAACCTGCCCTTTACCTGCTGGGGGACCCGTAACCTGCCCTATATCTGGGGATCTGTACCTGCTATACCTGTGGGGGATCTGTAACCTGCCCTATACCTGCGGGGGGACATTTTAAAACTCACACCTACGGAGACATATAAAGTATATAACCACCTACTAGGGACGTATAACTTATGGGGGACCCGATTACCTTCACGGGGGGACACATAATTTACTGCGTTGTGAAGTCGCTAACAGTCTTTAAAACCCGTTTTTAAGGCCCAAAGACAAGCCCAGTTGATAAGAGTCAGCTTTCGACTCCGCGGACTCCAGTCGGTTGTTAAGCCAGTTGTTAAGGCCTCAAGTCGATTGATAAGACCTTAGCAATCGACTCCGGGGACTACTGCTTTGTGTGTTAGGGTGAGAACCTGGAAGAGAGAAGGAACATATCGGAGTGTCGGGGCCAGGAGGAAAATTTATTTATTGTTTCTATTTTTTCCCACTCTAGGTCCATTTAAAGGGGTATTTTTATTTCATTGCAACATGTAAAAATAAAAACACCATTACCAAACGCATTGCTTTTCTGATTTTGCTTCTAATTAGAATCAGGAGCAGATCTTATCTCCTGCTATTTTTTAAACAATAGTTTTTATTGAGGTTTTAAAGAATTTTTACAGAAATGAAATAATTCCCCACAACAGGGAGTAAACTCCTCATAAAGGAACAAAGAAACAACTTAACCATGGAATTACTTCAAAAAATACATAGAGGTATTATACTATAATAAGAGTTCACATGAAAAATCAGAGACACAAAGGGCGGCAAGTATGAATTTGGGCATTTAAACACCAAATTTCATGCGCATAATATTAGCATAGAATGTGCATGATTTATGAACCCGGTCTACTGCTCATAAATCAGGCGCACTCTAGCGCAGAAACAACAATTCTGGCTCAGGTATACCACTTTGAAAGTGGTTTACCTGTTCCAGCAGTAATGTGCCTAGAATTACCGTAACAAAGCTATAAATCCATAGCTTCATATGGTTCTAGTGCACCCCATCTCCCGCATGACTCCCGAAATCAGGCGCATTTCAAAGTGCTGCAGGCGCTCTGTAATGTGCCTGATACGGGCGTATGGGAGGCATTAAGCTAATGTGAACGGGGCTGCACCTAATGTTGGGTTGAAAATACGCCAGACTTCTGGCAAAGCCCCGTTCATACATGTCGCCCAAAGTGTCTATAACAGTTTATACTGTAGAAAGAGAAAACAATGTGTAATATGACTAATGTGCTAACAGGTTAGCGCTTCTGTTAAAACAGATCTTTCCTGTTTTCACCTTTCATGATTTGATTCCTATATTCCATACTTAGGTGTTAAAATCTCCCACATTCTAGCAAACACTATTGCAAGCAATTTTGAATCCCTCAACACCTTTTTATCCTCTGAAATTAATAGACTAACTACTCTACCGCTCTCATGGATCGCTAGGTTTCATACCGCCAAAATGTTACTTCTCAGATTTTTATATCTATGCCGGTGCCTTCCTTTTATTATCCCTTCATCGATTACACAAAAAACTCAAGCTCTATTATTAAAAATTTTTTCAAGCTCCAAAAGGCCTAGATGCAATAAAAATATCTTTATTTAAATTCCCAAAAAAAGATATATGCCAGTCCCTAATCTCACTCTTTACAACATGGCAGCTATATTAGAACTCACTTATTTTTTCTAGAACTCCCCAAACACATACCACTGGTCCCTCTTAGAAAATGCTGCTTTATGTCCTTACTCTTGTAAAGATTTTCTTACTGTTCTCCTCCTAGGTTTTACCATCCCTAATGTTGATTTACCATCCCTTCAACATAGTTTTCTCATATGGAACAAGTATGTGGTAAAAAAAAACAACTAATTCATAGTTTAAAAGACTCATGCCCAGTCTTGACTTTGCAACTTTGTGTTTCTTATCTCCTGCTTTTGTACACCAGCTTCCCTAGGGTTATATGATAGAGGAGAGGAGCTGAGCTCTGTGATATATAGGGTTATATTATAGAGGGAGAGGAGCTGAGCTCTGTGATATATAGGATTATATGATAGAGGAGAGAAGCTGAGCTCTGTGATATATATGGTTATATGATAGAGGAGAGAAGCTGAGCTCTGGGATATACATTGTTATATTATAGTGGATAGAAGCTGCGCTCTGTGATTTATAGAGTTATATGATAGAGGAGAGCAGCTGAGCTCTGTGATTTATAGGGTTATATGATCGAGGGAGAGAAGCTGAGCTGTGTGATATATAGGGTTATATGATAGAGGAGAGGAGCTGAGCCCTGTGATATATAGGGTTGTATGATAGAGGAGAGCAACTGAGCTCTGTGATATGTAGGCTTATATGATAGAGGGAGAGGAGCTGAGCTCTGTGATATATAGGGTTATATGATAGAGGGAGAGAAGCTGAGCTGTGTGATATTTTGGGTTATAAGATATAGGAGAGGAGCTGAGCTCTATGATATATAGGGTTAATGATAGAGGAGAGAACCCGAGCTCTGTGATATATAGTGTTATATAATAGAGAGCGAGGGGAGCTAGTTGTATATTTAGGGTTTATATATAGAGGGAGAGGAGCTGACCCTCTGTGCTATATAATATTTTGTGATAGAGGAGAGAAGCAGAGCCTGTGATATTAGGGTTATATGATAGAGGGAGAGAGTCTGAGCTCTGCGATATATAGGGTTATATGATAAAGATGAGCTCTGTGATAAAAACAGTTATATGATAGGGGAGAGAAGCTGAGCTCTGTGATATATAGGGTTATATGATAGAGGAGAGAAGCTGAGCTCTGTGATACATAGGGTTATATATAGAAGGAGAGGAGCTGAGCTCTGTGATATATAGGGTTATGATAGAGGAGAGAAGCTGAGTTCTGTGATATTAGGGTTATATGAAAAGAGGGAGAGAAGCTGAGCTCTGGATATATAGGGTTATATGATAGAGGAGAGAAGCTGAGCTCGGGTTATAAGGGTTATATGATAGAGGGAGAGAAGCTGAGCTGTGTGAATATAGGTTATATAAATAGAGGAGAGGAAAGCTGGAGCATGTGATATATAGGGTTATATGATAGAGGAGAGAAGCCGAGCTCTGTGATATATAGGGTTATATGATAGAGGAGAGGAGCTGAGCTCTGTGATATATAGGGTATATGATAGAGGGGGAGAAGCTGACTCTGTGATATATAGGGTTAGATGATAGAGGAGAGAAGCTGACTCTGTGATATATAGGGTTATATGATAGAGGGAGAGGAGCTGAGCTCTGTGATAAAAGGGTTATATGATAGAGGGAGAGAAGCTGAGCTCTGTGATATATAGGGTTATATGATAGAGGGAGAGAAGCTGAGCTCTGTGATACTAAACCCATAAAAATACAAGCTGTGCTGTGATGTAGTCATAATGTGCAATGGTGGTCATATTCTTTATGCAGTTTTTAGAATCCGGCTGTAAACTCCAGTAAGCCATGTGAGTGTGAATTTCTAACAGGTCTTTCCTAAATTCAGACAACTACTTCCCATATATGCTATGCAAGCTAATTAAAGGAAACTGGGTGGAAAGTCAGGAAAAGGTCCCTGATGGATTCTTTCCTCTCCACTGGTCCTGATTGACAGGTCTCTGTCTGTAAACAATTAGGAAGAGACCTATTGAGCAGGCTCAGATGGGTGGGTGCTGGCAGAGACCTCCTCTTTGAGTCCTCACCCAATTCCTGGATCATGTATAAGCTATCATTTCACTTAAATGCCACCATGTGTCAAAGTAAATCATAGCTGTGATTAGGCAGTGAGTGATTCTACAGCAGTGCTTGGCATATCAGCTCTGCAATTCCTAGCTGATCCTGTTGGAGGATTTTACTGCTTAAAGGGGTTTTGCCACGATGTAATGTTGACCATGGGATCCCTAAAAAATTGGGTATTTAATCACTTATTTCATAAATATATGTGATTACAAAGAGTGAATGCCTCTGAGATTTTACAAGCATTGCTGAGTCCCCCCTTAATTTACTGACAGTTTTACATTAACATGACCAGGACACTGACAGAAGCAGATCCTGGCCAAGTTTGCGTTGGTTTGCCACTTCTTATCTGATGACACGGGAACATGAGGGAGCATGTCAAGTGGCTGGGGAGAAAGTGCAAGTTTAATGAGGCTGTCTGCTGTATAGAAAATCCACTGCTTGTAATGTAATTATTTGATGAGTAAACTTTGCAAATGTTCCCTGCTTCTCGCATACATCTCACCCCCCGCTCTCTTTCCCCCTCTGGACCAGCATGCTTTGGTTTATATTTTCTCCTACAACTAAGAGTTAAGGAACTCACTTCGTGGCAAAACCCCTTTAAGGTTTCTAAACAGTAGTGCAAAAGGCTACAGAGAGCTAAAGGGCAAAAGTTTGTCGGTAAGTAATGTAAGCAAGCTCTAGCTTTCAGATAACAAACAGCAGGGAACGATGTCACCCTCTCAACCAGGACTCTAGGGCCTAGTAGAGAAGAGAAAAGTGGTGAGTAACCTAGGGAAGCTTGTGTACAAAAACATGAGATAAGATCTGTTCTAACTCTAAAGAGAAGCAAAATCAGAACAGCGATGTACTTGGAAATAGTGTTTATTTATCATTGCTTAGATATTTAAAGCTTGTCAATGAAATGGGAATATTCCTTTAAGCTTTGGAGAGGGTAACTAGCTGATATCCCCCTATGATCTAAAGCAGAGAACTACCAACAATGTTATAATATAACGTTGCTAAGGAAATCGCAGAAAGATGCATGATGAAAAAAAAGTCTCCTAATTCTTATGCTTTTGTCACTCTTTGTGCATCTTTTTCTATAAAAAAAAAATATACTCTGACATCGCAAATATTACAACTTTGCATCCTTACATCACACTGTGCATAATTTACAGAAATGGGACGAACCAGGGAAAATGATTTTCCTAATAGATTCTGAAGATTCCAATTTCCATTCTGCCACACAAGACTGAAAATCCACTTGTGCTCACTTATCTGTATCTGTACCTCATCTTCAAACCACATCGAGACTTAGGTTCAGGTGTAGGTTAAAAACATCCATTTACCTCAAGAACGTATTAAGTATCCTGCACACAATAGCATGGCAATACAAACAAGATAATCATTGCAATGCTGTGTCAATCACAGAGGCTAACAATTTTAGCTTCAGGGAAACAAAACAATTTAAATTATAGCAAACGCCCCTCCTCTGTATTTCCTTTTTACATGCTTTCCTTTAAATTGGATAATTATGTGGCTTTTCATTAGCTTTCTATGTGCATAATAGATCGCGATTTTCACCCCATGACCTGAGTGATGAATGTTCACACCTACAACATGTGACAAGCAAAGTCTTGTAATGAGGATAAACCTCAAAATAACAGTAAAATTTGTGTAATGGAAGCAAAGAGCGAGAAATAGAGATTTTATTATTAAAAATCATAAGAATTGTAAAAACCAAGGCAACTAAAATAGTGTGTATCTGTTCACTCAATAGTGGTTTTCTTATGTTTCTAATTATTACAATTGCAACTAATTTCGTTTTTCACATATGCCAAACCTTTTTATTATACTGATGCACATCAGGGAATGATAGGTAATTTTATTGTTAATGTGTAGCATAATTTAATTTCATCCGAAAATAGATTTTGGTCTGCTGCGCCTCTCAATAATTTAGTGTCTGATGTAGTTTGGTAAATTCCAAAGTACGGTTTTTGTTTTTAAAAAAAAAAAAAACCCCTATGATTAAGATCTGCAGTTAAGCAGACTTTTCTTTATATTTGGAAGCATATGTAGTATTATTTTATATTAATAGTTATGTCTGTTAATCAAAGAACTAAAGGAGAAGAGAGTTTTAAAACTGGTGTATAATAAATGCTCTTATGCCTCACTATTGAAAAATATGTGTAGATGGGCATAAATGCAGTAAGATGCATGTAGCGTCCACTGGTCATTTTGTACCCTCTACTTGGTAAACAATTAAGTACCTAGGGAAAGGGCAATGGATTGCAGTGGTCCCATTATTGGGGATTGACATTTTATAATCCTCATTGTCAGGAAACCATCCCCGTTTGAGAGTTGATGGCCCGACTTGGGGATGTTTTAGTGACATTGCACACCCCCTAGGGGTACATAAGATCAGCCAGATACTATTCACAGTTAACCCCTGTCCATACGGGCACAGGAAGACCCAGGGAGTGCAAGAGGATACCCTATTTGCCCACAGCCCTGAATGCCTGTGGGAGACATGTGGTTCACGCCTCATGGTGAAACCGAACTCTGCCAGCCTGGTAGACTGCCACCAGTTCCTCGTTGGCTAAAAGCCTGGTCCATTACAGAAGAATATCAGGCCAGGGACCTGCCTGGGTAGCGTTATATTCGAGACTGAGAATACTGACACATTGTTTGTGGATCGAGACAACAGAACAGTTCAGGCTCAAATAAATATATATTTAATCACATTAAGGGCATGCTAGACAAATGATACAGACATAGGGGTTACAGCTATACATATACTGGTCAGAGGTGCAAATACATAGAGGATATGGGTACAAATGAATAAAGCAGCAAGATGTGTCAAGTTACCTAAGGTTAGCTTGGTGCAGGGCCCGCATGGGGTGAATGCAGCCCGCATAGTAACTGTCCGTCCACCTCAGAAGTACACCGTAAAATGAAAAGTAGTGCTGACAAATTTGCCTCTTCAAAAGCGCTTATCTATGACAGTGAAATACCTCCAAATAATACAGTAACCAAATAATAGGTGTATTATTTGGTTACATGGAGCAAATATACCACACTTATTACCATATGGCTACTAAGAAATATCCCACAATATCAAGACCATCAATCCTAATAATACCTACATACCAAATAATACTGTCACACCATGACCACATTAGACCCCCATATAATGACTACCAGTTGTATGCAGGCTGTGCAGACATATAAGGGATTACAGTGCAGTTTCAGTCAGTGTCTCACAAGTGACATCTTCTCTGATGAGCCATTTCCTTAACCTTTTTTTTTCCTTTTTGGCCTAGACCGTCATGATGATTTCTTTCAGCCACGACTTATCACTGCAAAATTTACCACACAAATATTTTAGAAACTTTTTACTTTATCAACCTCTTCCTATCTCTGTGCTTAGGGTGGTAGGTGAGAGTGGGGGTTATGTGATAATAGGTGGAGGCTGTATTTTGTATTGGCACTAGGCACTATAACAGAATGTTTTCGGGGAGTAGTGGTACAGGCCTCAGCTTACTGGCACAATCTGGGTATACAGGTGCCCCCTCATCAGGCAGGTATATGGGTGCTCCCATTAGGTAGGGTTATAGGTGCTACAGTAAGTAGGGAAATAAGTGCTTCCAGTAGGGACAGATATAGGTACCTCTTCAGTATAAAGCTATATATAGGTGCCCCTTAGTAGGTAGGGATATAAGTACCCTCAGAAGATAGGGAATATAATTGCACCCAGTGGGTAGAGATAAAGGTGCCCCCTCAGTAGATGGGTATATAGGTGGCCTCTCAGTCAGTAGGCATATAAGTGCCCCCTCAGTAGATAAAGATTTAGATGTCCACTGTAGGTAAGGATATAGGTGCCACCTCAGTAAATAGGGATATAGATGACCACTCAGTAGACAGGTATATAGGTGCCCCCTCAGTAAT
Organism: Phyllomedusa bahiana; assembly: GCA_025379985.1. Taxonomy (NCBI): domain Eukaryota; kingdom Metazoa; phylum Chordata; class Amphibia; order Anura; family Hylidae; genus Phyllomedusa; species Phyllomedusa bahiana. Next base: position 12,363 of record JAODAL010011609.1, on the reverse strand, counting down.
GAGTTATATAGGTGACCCCCCAGTAGGTAGGTATAAAGGTGTCTCTTCAATAGGTAAGTATATAGGTGCCCTCCTGAGTATGAAGGTATATAGTCGACCACTCTGTGAATAGGTATACAGCATATCCCCAGTACATAGATAAAATTAAAAAAAAAATAATGCCCACCACTCCCTGTTTCCCCATGGAGCGTCTCCTTCAAATTGTGTCTAGTGATGACATTACGGCATCGGTGTCATGACACATCTCACAGACCGCAAAGCCTAAGGTTAAATACCTTAGGCTTTGCAGCCTAGATGAAGCAGGGGGGCTGATGGCATGATGAAACTACATCATGCCACGAGCACTGATCACTCATACGGCACACAGGAGTTGACAGTGGTGCAGGGAACAGATGGCTTCCTGCCCCACTATAATCTTCAAATACACACGCATACAGTTTAGAAAACTCACCTGTGTTCGGAGCACACAGGGAATATGCCCGCAAGGCCAGATTGCCAGTCTGGGCAAGGTTCAGGGCAGTAGTCCTGGACAAAACAGTATAGGGACACCCCTGGTATGAAGTTAGACAAGACAGTCTTACAATACACCACATTCATCATCCAGTAGGTTAGAAAAGTAAAAAAAACTTCTTTATTCTTCAAAAATACCCATCCAAAAAGACATACAACATTTCGAACCTTAAGGGTCTTTATCCAGTATGATTTTAGGTGTCTTTTGGGTGATTTCTGAGGAATAAATAAGTTTTTTACTTTTCTAACCTGCTGGATGCTGCTTCTTGTTTCTATTTGGCTTATATTCACCCCTTGGAATCAGAGGTTTGAGATGATGCATCCCTAAATAAGAAGGTTGTGCCGCTGGATCCAATATATGTTATTAAGTGTTGATAAATCTGGCACAGGTTAGAACTGTCTAGTCTAACTGCACATTTTCTATAAGTTGTCTTACTTTATGCCACTAACTGCACCAATATTTTGGCATATTCTAAACCAGGCCCACTTTCCATTAAGCCATGCGTCTTTTACTGAGGTCATGCCCCTTTTGTCAGACGAGGCGCAGAAGTGTCTAGAAACTGTCTAAAGCACATAATAAATGTGGAGTAAAGCATATATGCCATAATGTTTGGTGAAAATTGTGCCAGAATTCTGGTGCAACAGTCTTGATAAATGTGCCCCTATGAATCTACAAACAAAATAGTCCAGCAGCAGTGAATAAAAGTGGTTGTGCATGCAAGCCACTTTCCATTCATTGTTGTAGGAGTTCTGAAAACAGCCAAGCACACTTGCAGATGCGGCTATCTCTACTGTCTGCCGCCAAACCCATCTGTGGCCTTAAGAGGTTTATACTTGTTTCCTTTTAACCTCTTCCTATTGCCAAGTTGTGCAAGTCTTGAGCAAAACAAGTTAAAGGGGTTTTGCCACGATCATCATTTCATAACTCTGTACCAGCCTCTCAGCTCTGTGTGCTCAGAGGGGGCGTGTGTGATTTATTTGAATTGCATATCATGTGACCCAGCAGGATGACATCACCAGGCCTTTCATCTCTGTAGTCAAAAGATTACTTTATGTAAAGCATTGTGAGTAGTTGAGAGGTAAAGTTTTTGCTTCACAGAAAAGGGGGTCCTGGGTTCAAACCCCTCCCGGGGAACCAAACCTGTTTTTTTTTTTTTTTTCTCTTTTAACAGCCAACAAACCTGTTTGATGTTTTTTTTTTATTTATTTTTTACGTTGGGACTAATTACAAAGGAGTCCCGGGGACAGGTGTAAAAAGACAGCACCGGGGGTTTTAAAAACATTTCAATGGGCTGCCTAAGGGAGATGTGATGTTGAAGAAATGTCTGACCAGGCCCTTGAGGCCCCCTCACCCCGGGTCGTATTTCCCCTTTGGAGACAGCTGTAAACAAAAAATCACTGAAGGACACCCAAAAACCCAAAACCCGGGTTGCAAAATTTTTTTTAATAATAATGAATGGTGAAAATTTTTATTATTTCATTTGCAAGTTTCCCCCAGGGTAAATTTTAAACTTCTGGAAAAACCCCCTTTTAAGTTAACAACCAAAACCCTTTTAGTTAAAAGGGGGAAATCTGTGAGGGGGGGAACCCAAATGAAACCCCCAGTCATTTCACAAAAAAGGCCACCTCAGAGAATATCAACTGCTGGAACTACGTCTAATCACAAGTAAATGTAGGGCCTGCCCCCCCCTTCCCAGCCCGCGGGCCCGCACCCGGGGTTTCCCCCCCCGGGCGCCTGCCGGGGTGGGGTGCCCCCGCTGGCCGGGGGACGAGCCGGGGGGCCCGCCCCGGGGTTTTAATTTTACCCGCCTCGTTCCTGTCCCGCCGGGCGTCCCTCCCGGGCCCGGGGCCCTTGTCCCCCTTTCCCCTACGGGGCGGCGCGCGCGTTCTCGTTTAAAATTTAAAGGGCCAGTGTCCCAAAATAAATTTGGTTTGGGGCTCCCAAGAGCCTCCCCTTTTTTGGGGGTTTCCGCCCCTGCAGTCCCCTCCTTGCGGATCCTATGTTGCCCCGAGCCTTAGAAAAAAGCGTTCCTAAAGAAATTTTGGGTCGCCTTACCTTTGTACCAGACTTTTTTGGCCCAAACCGTTCCCGGACTCCCCGGAACCCCCCTTTCCCCAGCCTCCCCCCCTGACCTTTTCCCTTGCCCTGTCCCCAAGGGACCCAACGAAACCCCATTTGGGCCCCCCCCTTCCCTTGACTTCTGCCTGCCCCCCGCCTTACCGTTTCCTTCCGGAAAATTTTTTTTCCCCCCGAATTCTGAAAACCCTTTTTTTTCCCCGGGCAAACCGGGCCGCCAAAATTCCGCCAAACCCCAAGCCCAAAAAACCCGTCAAAGGGGGGGGAAAGACCTTTTTTGGGGTGGGGCCTTTTTAAAATTTCCGGGGGGCGGGCCAAGTTCCATCCCGCTTTGGGCGGGCTCGGGTTTGAAAAGGGGGGCCCTATTTAATTCCGTTCCCTGGTTTGGGTTTAAAATATCTCGCTTGCGGGGGGTCCAGGGGAAATCCCCCTACCAGCCGTTACATTTTGTTTCCACCCATGGATCCCCCGGGGGTTGGCCTTGCCAAGCCCGGGGTTCTCACCCTTTGGGTCGCCCAACCAGTCGAGCAGATCCCCGCAAAAGCTCTGCAATGGGTCAGCTGTCCGCCATGTGCGCCAACTCCCCTGGCGCCCAGCAGAAAGAGCAACCTGCCTTTTTTCCCCGGGTTGACTTTTTCCCTACCCCCGGGCCCGGCCCGCGGGGCAACTGTGGGCCCGAAGCTTCACCTCCCTCTCCCTTTCCAATTTTGGGGACGGAAAACTCGAACTTGTAGGGGGGGTTTTTCTCACGCATTTGCCCCAATGAAACGTGGAGGGAGGGCCCCGACCATTTTCCCACTGAAAGGCCCAAAGGTGGCTTTCCCGGGGTAGCCTGCGGGCCGGGGAAAGGCCCCCTGGCCGGGGCCCGAAAACCTTTTTGGGCCCGGAATGAACCTGTAACCGCAGCTTACGGGCTTTTCCTTCAGAATTCTGCAGCTTTTTTTGAGGACCCTGCAAGGTTTCTTCCCCGGGGCGGCGCTACTAAATCTACGAAAAGGGGGGGACTCCCCCGGGTGGGGAAAAATTTTGGGCTAAATTTTTGGGCCCCCTACCCCCGGATTTCTTTGGAATAAAGCCGCTCTCTGTCCCCACTTTTTTAAGAAGGGTCTTTGAGCAAAGGAAAAAAAGGACGCCCTTCCCAGCCAGAGATTTTCCCTTCGTCGTAGAGTGACCCCACCATCTTGCCACCCCATAACGGGGGTTTCAGGGAACGACAAAAGGGACCCTCCGTAGGAGCGGGATTGGCTTTAACCCCGCCGTCTTCCTCGTTGGTTTCCTGTTTTTCCAAGATCCCCGAAACCCCCCTCCGCTTTTGGTCCACTAAAGACCCCATCAGGGGGAAAGGGCACAACTTGTCGGAGTCCGAACTGTCCCGTCGCGGGGTGGGGGAATCTCTCCCCTTTTACTGCCCCAGCCCGGAAACCTTTTCCCCTTTGGGATTGCCCGCAGCGCCCCCTCACCGGGGGGGAAAACGCCCGCCCTGGGGGCTGTAGGAGAGGTGGCCCTGGGTGCAAAAAGCCCCCCTTTCCAGACTGATGTTCCAGTGGGTAAGAGGGAAATGCTGGCCTATCTCTTGGGGGTCTCGCCTTCTTGGATTCCGGCTCCCCCGGGGAATTTTATTCACGCCTCCCGGTTGCTCGTTCCCGTTTCCCGGGTGACCCGCCTAGAAAAGCCTTTGCTCATCTTTCGGTCAGGGGGGAAACCCTTCTCAGGACTCCACCATTTTCCCCCACCAACCCGTGATGCCCTTGTTGGGGTCCTACCACGGAGAGGATCTGCTTCCCGTCCCCCCCGCGCTTCTTCGGCGCCCTGTTGGGGCTTACCCGGGCCCTGCAAGGGCCAAACGCCCTAAAACTTGACGGGAAAACGGGCGAAGTCCTTCTTTGGGGAAATTTGGGAATCCCCAGGATCTCTGTTTGGGTGGCCCACCCCCGGGTTTGCCCAAATCTCTCCCCCCCAGTGCCCGTAAATTTTTCCGGGGTTGCCAGGGGGAACCAAAAAAACCCCTTTGGAGATGTATTCTCGGAAAAGGGCGGGTGAGAAGTTACCGCCCCTTTCGGTCGTATGACGGGCCCTATAGTCTCCTCCCCGGTTACCAGCCCTCCACGGGGTGGGGTTCTATTCCTCTCTCTGTCCCCGAAAACCCGGGCCAAATGTCGGGCCTTTTTCCCCAAAAGGAATTTTGGCGAAGGGTTTCATACGAAAGGTCCTCCTGGGCCCCGGGCCGGTGCCGGCTTCTTTTTCGTTCAGAAAAAAAAGGTTCCCCTTCGCCCGGGGCATCGATTAAGGGGGGCTAAACAAGTTTAACGGTAAAAAACGCTACCCTTTTCCCTTGTTTTCCCGAGCTCTTCGACTGCCCCCGGGACCCAAAGTTTCTTCACCAAATTAGATCGGGCGAGGGGGCCTTTTAACCTAATCGAATTCGAGAGGGGATAAAATGGAAGACGGAAATTCAACACACGGGCGGGCATTTTAAAATACCCCTTTTTGATGCCCTTTTTTGGGCTTTTGCAACGCCCCAGCTGAAATTCCAGGAGTTCGTCAATTCGTTTTGGGACTTGGGGGAAACACCACCCCGTCATTGTATACCTGGTGGTATTTTGATTTTTTCTCCCCTGACATACAAAAACCCATGGGGAGACAATTTTGCCCGGTCCTGCGTCGTTTGGGGACAACGAACTGAAAAGGGCTAAGCGGGAAAAAGTGCCGTTTCCCACCGGGCCCCCCTTCCCTTCCTGGGTTTAACTTGTCCCCCGATCGAGGTCTTCAAAGGGGACCCTGCAAAAACCCCCTCTGGATCCAGCAGTGGCCGCAACCTGCTGGTCCCCGGGGCCCCTTTCAAGGGTTTTTCCTAGGATTCCCCAAATTTTTCTAGGGCAATTTTTCCCCCCACTTTTCCCTAAGCTGGGGGCCCCCATGTGGCTCTCACCAGGAAAACCCCAAACCCAAAATTTTGGGCCCACCCCGTTTTCCCGAGGGGGCCCTTTTTAAACCGCGAAGACTTCGTTCTCCTTTCCACCAAATTTTTTTGGCCCGGATCCGGGAGAGACCCTTCACCCTTTGGGGTTTTGATCCCCTCTTCCGGGGAGAAAGGGGGGGCCCTGCCCCAGAAGGGTCCCAAAGGCAAGACCGTCACATGGGGGTTTTTTTTTCAAAGCCCCCTTCTTTTCGGCAAAACAAATTATGCCATTGGGGGGATCGGGAAAGCTGTTGGCCAAAAAATTTGGGCCCCCTTTGGGGGGAAGTGGCACAATCTGTTGGAGGGAGCCGACACCCCCTTTGAGTCTTCACAAAATCATAAAAAACTCCAATACCCCAAACGGCTCAGCGCTTAAATCCCCGCCAGGCCCGGTGGTTTCCCCTTTTTTTTTTCACTTTGATTTAAGATCCCCTTTCCCGGAAAACCCCGGCCCCAGAAAAATTTTCCAAAGGGGGTTTCCCCCCCGTTCTTTCTGAGTTTTTCCCGGGGGGAAGCCGTGACCCCAGCATATCCCTTGCTCCGACCCCACTGGTCCATGGGGCTCCCCGTGGATCTCCGTAGTGTCCCTCCGGGGAGCCTATGTGGTCCCCCACTCAGGAGGAGAATTCTGGGGTTTTTGGGGATAGTTCTCTTTGGCCGGCCCCTCCGGGATACCCAAAATCCCCTTTTCCCTAATCTCCCGGCATTATTGGGGGCCAACTCTGCTCCCAAGGGCGGGCAAGGACTTTGTTCTCTCCCGTACCACTTGTGCCCGGGAAACCCAAGGGCCTCCTAGTCCCTCTGCCTGTTTCCCCCGGGGGCTCCCCTGGACACACATAGGCATGGACTTCATCACGGACATCCCCCTTCCCGGGGGAAATCCCGGGCATTGGGTGGGGCACTGACCGATTTTCGAAGATGTCCCCCTTTTTGGGCCCCTGCCCGGTCTTTTCCCCCTTTTTTTCCCCCCGTTGGCGGGGCATTTTTTTCAGCACATCTTTCGCCGCCTGGGTTTTCCATCCCCCCATTGTCTCCGGTTTGAGGGCCCCCCAAATTTTTCTCTAAATTTTGGCGGGGCCCTTTTTTCCCCTTGCAAATTTTAAAATGGGGCTTCTCATCAAGCCCTACCTTTCCCCGACCCCAAAAGGGGGGGGGGGAGAGAGAAAACCCGATCTTTAGGGGAGTAACTACGGCAATTTGTGTCCTGACCCGGGCGAACTTGGGGGGGGGGGGGGGGGGGGGGGGGGGGGGGGGGGGGGGGGGGGGGGGGGGGGGGGGGGGGGGGGGGGGGGGGGGGGGGGGGTGAAATGCTTTCCCTTTGGGCCCAGTTTTTCCCATAACCATCGGGGCTCGACTCACGGGCCGTTTCCCCCTTCCTTGTATCTAGGGCTCAACCCCCGCCTTCCCCCCCCCTTTGGGGGGTCAAACCTCCGAGGGCCTGCCCTGGAAAACCAGGGTTTTAGGGTATCGGGGGGGATTTGGCGTGAGACCCGACAAGCTTTTTCTCAAAGGCCCTTTTGCCCGGGAAAGAAGTCCCAGGTGACAAGGAGAAAAACCCTTTTTCCAAAAGTTCCGCCCAGGGGATTAAAAATTGGCTCCGTTTTCCAAAAAAATACGCCTCAAGGTTTCCCCGTTATAAAATTGGGGCTGCGGTTTTCCCGGGTCCGTTCAGAGTACTTCACAATTTTAAAACCATTTTCCTAAAAAGCCTTTCCTTCCCCATCTCTCCGGGGATCCCAACACCTTTTCAGTTCCCCCCCCTAAAGCCTCTGGGTTTTTTTCCCCCCCCCTTGGAAAAACCCATTTCTCCCAAAAGGGGGGGCTGCCCCGTCTCCCGGGCCTAGAGTCCCCCGATTTTTTTGAAGTAAAAGGGCATCTAAAAACATAAAGGGGCCCCTCAGGGGGAAGCGTTTCTTTTCCCGGGAGATTGGGAAAAAAGGGTTCGCCCCCAAAGAGGTCCCGGGAAAACCCGGGGTCTAACATCCTGAATCAAGACTTGCTCCGTAAGGGTTTCCCTTTGCCCAAAAAGGGGGGGAGACCAAGGGGGGGGGGGGGTTTTTCCGTACCCGGGTGCCCCCCCTTCCCGGCCCGCGGGCCCGGGCCCCACCCGTGGTTCCCCCCCCGGGCGCCGCCGGGGTCGGGTTTCCCCCGCGGCCGCGGGACGGCCGGGGGTCCCCCCTTGGGAGTAACCCTTTCCCGTTTTCCCCGTCCCGTCCGTGTCCCTTTTTTCCCGGGCCCGGCCGCGTGTGCCCTTCCCTAGGGCGCGCCAAAAAGGCGCGGTTCTCGTAAATTTTAAAACAAGTGGGCCCGATAATTTGGTTTTTCGGCCCCGACGCCCCCCTATTTAAGGGTCCGCTCTGCAGTCACTCCTTGCTGGATCTATGTTGCCCCGAGCCTTAGAGAAAGCGTTCCTGAAGTATATTGTCGCCTTACCGTGTACCAGACCCTTTGCTACGTTTCCCGACTCCGAACCTTTGCCGCCTGCCCTGACCTTCCTGCCTGTCCACGACCACGAACCATTGCCGCCTGCCCTGACCTTCTGCCTGCCCACGACTATGATTCTCGGACTACGATTCTGTACCTTGCTGCACCTCGGCCGCCATCGCAAGCAAGTCACGTCAGGGGGGACGACCTGGTAGCCTCACGCCGCAGCAAGTCCATCACGCTTTGAGGCGGGCTCTGGTGAATACCGGGGGCTACTTAGATTCCGTTCCCTGGCGTGGCTTAACTATAAACGCTTGCGGTGGTCCAGAGGATCCACTACCCAGCCGTTACAATCACAGTTCTTGATCTCAGTAGTTCATGGGCAAATCTCTATTCCAAATCGTGTTCTAATACCTAAATCTAAATTAAAATCTCTCTTACTTATATTGTATTTTGATTTCTGCAGACAACCCCGTCTCTTATTGCTTTTAAGCCATTTGGAAATCCTAGAAAACAATCTTTTTCCAGGATACAACTGTGACAGCAATATGATCTTGATTCACTACGATACACTATATATATGTGTCAATGCAAAACACACAGAATAAGTGCATACTTTTCTATAGTAGTTACTTTTCTATAATGCAAATTAATAGCCACCATGTTGTCTCTCTGCCACAATCTTTGAATAATGGTGTAATAAATAAAAGATGCAACAATACTGAGTATTTATTAATGAATTAACGTAAAGTATGTTTACAGAAGATAATACCACAAAAGATTCAGCAAAGACAAGAAACATTGTGACATTCTAAAGTAAACCAGGGTATTAGATGCCATGAAATGGTCTGCGCTAATTTTTCTGACAATCCAGTGCCAGCATTGATAACATGGTGATGTGCTAGAGGAAGATGTCTTTTTGTATTTGCTGATCTGTCAGCTGTTTCTGTCTGCGGAGGAAAAAAAACAAGTGTCTATGTAATCTGAAGTGCCTGTGCCTTAATAGAAAAGTTAGATTTTCTACCTCCATTGAAAATTGCCTGGCACATTTAATATGCTGTCATTTATATATTGTACTGAACTTTATCACAAATTTTATTTCTGCAATTCAGTTGTTTAAATTAGTCCAATTTACATGTACAGTATGTAAGAAAGTCTTTCTGACTTGCTTTGACAGATTCACTTCCATTCTACAAATTTCTATGAATAATTGCAGAAAATATCATTGTGTTTCAAATGTGTATTTGGCTGACTTCCAGTTAGACATGAAAAGGAAAATTGGGTGTGTAAACAAGTGAAAATCATTTCGTTCAAGATCATTATATGAGACATTTTTTCAGACAAAGATAAACTGATATTTTATGTAAGCTTTACAGTATTATACCTTTAATCACTGCTAAAAAAAACAAACAAAAAACTTAATATAATAGCTTTAAAAATTCTTCCGAGCCAAGCAAAACAACTTACAGAAAAAGTAGAATCACATAGGTAATGCTAATAGGGAAAATAACATCTGTATTTCACCATATACTGTGAGACTACATTTATAGGGAAAACTATGTCCTCTCATTCGACCCTATAAATCCCTCACAAGAAGCGGGGCAATTACGCCGACAAGGGCGGCCCCACCTATCGATGGCTCACCCTATAAAGCCCTAGCCCTAGACTCCTCACTACACACAGTGCAGATAAACCACAAGAATTCACAGTATAAAAGTCACAATAAATATTGTACACAACCTGTCTTTCCAATGTCCTCCAAATCCCGACGCGTTTCCCCCTTGTCAGCTCGACTGGGGTTCTTCAGGGGATGTATGATAAACAGTATGTCCAAGTATGTGGGTAAGTCAGGTAATTCCACAGATACTGAAACTTATGTTCTTATAGCCTGGCTAGTAAGAGGTACTGCCCAAAGGACCACTAAAACTGCTTCCCTTATAAACATATCACTCACCACATCCCTCGCTTTATCTAGTTAATTTATACATACTCATTCGGTCCAGGGAGCGCTCCGACAATACAGCCCGCAGGAAGCAGAGTCACCATAACGTGTGAGATCCCTATGTTAAGTTCCCTGTTAGCATTACCTATGTGATTCTACTTTTTCTGTAAGCTGTTTTGCTTGACTAGGAAGAATTTTTAAAGCTATTATATTAAAAGTTATATTTTTTTTTTGGTGATTTTCTGGCAGTGATTTATTTTCTAGTTAAACTCAGATTATTGCTTGTTTTTCTTCAGTATTACACATTCCCCAAATCGGGGTCCATACTTAGTAATATCACTTTCTCTGCTTCCGATCTGTCCATAGTCCATATCTTTACTTATTTATTCTACAGATGATCTTTGTGATCCTGCCGGAATAACCACCTTCCCATGTAACAGCTTTTATTCTTGGGGCAACCCAAGGTATACTATTCACAAAAAGTTAGGGATATTTGACTTTTGGATGAAAATTCAAGATGAACATAAAATTTATTAAAAAATGTGTTAAACGAACTGAATGAGACCATCTCTTAAGTTTAGAATGCACATGTTCAATTGTTAATTGCTTCAGTAATTTTTGCACAACTTGCTGATCTCTAACACGGAACTTAATGGCAAAATTCACAATAGGTTTTTGATTAATTTGAATTGTGATTTAAACAGTCCTTCTCCTCATGCTGTTCATATTTCAACATTATTAGACCAAGACAACAACTTACAACTGATCAACAGTACCTTGACATTGCGAGGCTTCAAGCACGATGCTCTCAGATGGAAGTGGCCGCTGAGCTTAGATTGTTACAGATTGTCATCAGCAGATTGTATCAGAGATACAGAGAGACTGGAAGAGTCACAGAAAGAAAAAAGAAGTGGATGTCCTTTGGCTACATCACACACTGATGACCGCATCATTGAATGATGAATGCCACACAACTCCAGGCACGTTTAAGGGAGGTGAGAAGAACCCAAGTGTCATGTCAGATCATTTGTAAGGGTTTACATCAGCGTGGTCTGCATGCAAGATGACCAGCAAGGATACCTGACCAGACCACCAGGTACAGGCATCATCTTTTTGCATGGGCCATGGAGCATCTACACTGGAAGTGGGACCAGTCATCTTCAGTGCTGTTCAGTGATGAAAGTCCAATTACTTTGTGAAAGGGCGAAATGATGGGGCCCGCATAACGGATGGCCTTTTTGGGCACGCAACCTACACTGAAGTAAACAGTTACGAATGGTCTGACATGACACTTGGTTGCCTCTCACCTCCCTTAAACGTGCCTCGAATTGTGTGGCAGTCATCATCCGGGTCCGCAGGACATTGTTTACAATGAAGCCTTCATCAGTGTGTGATGTAGCCAAAGGACGTCCACTTCTGTTTCCTTTCTGTGACTCTTCCAGTCTCTCTGTATCTCTGTTACAAGCTGCTGATGACACTCTGTGAAAATCTAAGCTCAGTGGCCACGTGCGCCTGAGAGAATCCTGCTTGAAGCCTGGCAATGGCAAGGTACTGTTGATCAGTTGTAAGGTGTTGTTAAAGGGAACCTGTCACATAGATATGCCCCCATTTCTGAGGACGGCACAAGCTAGTGTCAGTCATGCTGTTTCCAGCGCTGTGTCCCTTATTCTGTAAGATGCTGTAGTTTTTGAGTATTTAGGTGGGGATAGCCTTTGGTGGGTGGGGATAACACCTGCTCATGAATAAGATTTGAGGGGTAAATACTCTAAAACTACAGCACCTTACAGAATAAGGGACACAGCGCTGGAAACAGCAGGTCTGACACCAGCTTGTGCTGTCCTCAGCCAGGGGGGGCATAATCTATGTGACAGGTTCTCTTTAAAGCTTTTGCATGTTTCCATTAGATAAGCTGAGATCTAATGGGACTTGTACAACAAACAATGTACAGACCACGTTTCCCCTACTCTTCAGTTCAATTGCAACAAAAGGTAAAAGTAAAGTAAAAATAGTAAACACCAAAAACAGAATTATATTATTATTATTTTCAAGATAGTATTTCTTTAAGACCTTTTTCTTTTTACAAGCAGAAGCCAGTCTAATAATCATATTATATGTTTTTGCTCCTTAGGGGATTATATACTATATTTTATACACAGTGGTGAGAGCATAAACTATTTGACCCTAAAATAATGTTGTTGGTGACTATCAAGTTGCCATATAGAAGTAACTTGGCAAAAGAAGGAAAAACCTCACTTTGCTTTTCTTTTCGTTTAATATATTGTATTTATTTGTTTTTGCTGATAGACATGAATCATTAAAGCAATTGCTGCAACATTTCCTGTACAAAACCTGAAATTAATTAGGATGTGCAATAACAATTACTTAATCAAGCCATCTATGTAGGAACAGTGTAGGCATTTTACCATAGTTAGGGTACTAAAATATAAAGTT